>JACEFZ010025248.1:60000-105000 GCA_014155875.1 Cepaea nemoralis | reverse complement strand
TTCGGCGGCAGCACGCGACGCCATCACGTGATTTCATTTAGAAGGTATTAACTATGCACTCTGTTCCGGGCTTTATTCGAATGCCCCCCCCCCCTCACCCTCTCTCTCGCCTTTACACAGCGTCTCCCCCCCCCCCACCACCCCCCCACCCCCTCCGATCTGACGATGCACAGATTTAGAGAATGTCTGCAACATAAAACTCCCGGAGACAACCAAAACGGAAACAAAAATCTCACATTTAAATAATTTTTCGCAAACTTGCCAACAAAACTAAATAAAAAAAAAGAAAGCTTACATAAAGAAAGATATGTGCACTTGAGTTGATATGCCGGGCTATACACAAGCGCGCTAATGCACACACACACACACACACACACACACACACACACACACACACACATACACACACGAACACACATACACACACATACACATTAAAGTGTTACGTACTTATTGCAGAACGTTGTCATCTAGCTTAGGTTGATATTCTAGGCAACTCTACCTTCTGCAGTTTGCTCTTGATCAACCTTGAGCTGATATTCTAGACAACTCTACCTTCTGTAGTTTGCTCTTGATCAATCTTAAGTTGATATTCTAGGCAGCTCTATGTTCTGTAGTCTGCCCCTGCTTTCATCAGCGAGTGTACCTTTTAAAGTCTAAGTGACCAGTGTGTGGAAAGTACCCAGTACCCGGCCATATGCGCATAGGAAGTTTAAGCGCCAGCGAGATAAACCATTTGGCCATGAAGACCCTTACACACACTCATTCGAGCATATAGATATATATATATATATATATATATATATATATATATATATATATATATATATATATATATATATATATATATATATATATGCACACATTCATACACACACTTACATTCAAACACATACACACACATACACACACTTACATACACACATGGACACACGCTATGCATATTTCACACACCAGGGTATACAAAACATGCATTAGTACACAAGTACACACCATCAGTAGATGCAGATATATACACATAAACTATTACAATTAAAATACATACACGCGCATACACACATCCATGCGTACACTCTTACACGTAAGCACATACATACATTCATACATACACTCTTACACGTAAGCACATACATACATTCATACATACACTCTTACACGTAAGCACATACATACATTCATACATACACTCTTACACGTAAGCACATACATACATTCATACATACACTCTTACACGTAAGCACATACATACATTCATACATACACTCTTACACGTAAGCACATACATACATTCATACATACACTCTTACACGTAAGCACATACATACATTCATACATACACTCTTACACGTAAGCACATACACTCTTACATTCATACATACACTCTTACACGTAAGCACATACACGCATGGATATATACATACATACATACATACATACATACATACATACATACATACATACATACATACATACATACATACATACATACATACATACATACATACATACATACATACATACATACATACATACATACATACATACATACATACATACATACATACATACATACACTCTTACATGGAAGTACATACACACACGAACACACATCCACGCTTATACTCTCACGTAAACACACATACTAACACACATACACACAAAATAAACACACGTAAACTCTTACAAACAAATATACAAACATAAACAGTTACCAAAAAAATTCAAACTACGACAGGAAAACACAATCTGCATCATAGGATAACTTGAGAGAGGGAGAAAGAGAGAGACAGACAGACAGAGACAGAGAGAGAGAGAGACAGAGAGCGAGAGAGACAGAGACAGACAGACAGACAGACAGAGAGAGACAGAGACAGAGAGAGACAGAGAGAGAGAGACAGACAGACAGAGACAGAGATAGAGACAGAGAGAGAGAGACAGAGACAGAGAGAGAGACAGAGACAGAGAGAGACAGAAACAGAGAGAGAGACAGAGAGAGACAGAGAGAAACAGAGACACAGAGAGAGACAGAGAGACAGACTGAGAGAGAGAGAGAGAAAGTGAGAGAGGGAGGGGGAATAGAAAGAGAGCGAGAGAGAGAGATAAAGAAACAGGGTGGTGATGCAGAGAAAATAGAGAGGGGAGAGAGAGAAACAGAGGGAGAATGGGAGAAAGAGAAAGAGGGTGAGAAATACAGAGAGAAAGAAAGCGAAGAAGAGAAAGAAATATGGCGAAATATGGAGAGAGAATGAGAGATACGGGGCAGGGAAGTTAAAAAATTATGTACACTTTGAATGCATGGATGACGTGAGAGACCACATATATATATATATATATAGTATATATGATATATATATATATATATATATATATATATATTATATATATATATATATATATATTGAGAGAGAGAGAGAGAGAGAGAGAGAGAGAGAGGAGAGAGAGAGAGAGAGGAGAGAGAGAGATGGGTGTGGGGGTTTCTTGATGTTATACGTCCAATATCCAGAAAGAGAGAAGAAAGATTTTCTACAGTATACTAAAGTTATCCACGGATGGTTAGAGGGAGATGCTGGATATTCTGTTGTTGGCACCCCATGGATAAATCATACACAGCTGGGACCGGAAAGTGACAAGTCAAATGTCACAAGCACTGAGTTGTCCACCCGCACCCCATCTCTCCTCCGCTGGAGGAGAATAATTGGTCACTTATCATGTAGGCAGCTCTCACCCTCTGCTCAGCCTCGGTCCTGAACGTTTCTGCTCAAACGAGTTTTGGCGTAGATTCTCCCAATTTTTCCGGAGTATACAGTGATAGTCGGTGGTGGTTTATTTGTCCGTATGCTTTTTTACCCGCGTGATTGTTTATCGTGTGCTTTTTTTTCCGTGTGCTTGTTTGCTCATGTGCTTGTTTGTCCGTGTGCTTGTTTATCCGTGTGCTTGTTTATCCGTGTGCTTGTTTATCATGTGCTTGTTTTTCCGTGTGCTTGTTTTTCCGTGTGCTTGTTTTTCCGTGTGCTTGTTTGCTCATGTGCTTGTTTGTCCGTGTGCTGGTGTCCCCTTCCCGTTGTCACGACATACTCCAGCTTCCCCTTTCTCATGACATGCTCAAAGATTGAGGACGCCGGTAACCAGTTATCTTTGTGGGCTAACTTCATTGCTCTGTCTAGTAACCAGTTATCTTTGTGGGCTAACTTCATTGCTCTGTCTAGTAACCAGTTATCTGTGTGGGCTAACTTCATTGCTCTGTCTAGTAACCAGTTATCTTTGTGGGCTAACTTCATTGCTCTGTCTAGTAACCAGTTATCTGTGTGGGCTAACTTCATTGCTCTGTCCAGTAACCAGTTATCTTTGTGGGCTAACTTCATTGCTCTGTCTAGTAACCAGTTATCTTTGTGGGCTAACTTCATTGCTCTGTCTAGTAACCAGTTATCTGTGTGGGCTAACTTCAATGCTCTGTCCAGTAACCAGTTATCCGTGTGGGCTAACTTCAATGCTCTGTCCAGTAACCAGTTATCTGTGTGGGCTAACTTCAATGCTCTGTCTAGTAACCAGTTATCTGTGTGGGCTAACTTCATTGCTCTGTCCAGTAACCAGTTATCTGTGTGGGCTAACTTCATTGCTCTGTCCAGTAACTAGTTATCCTTGTTGGCTAACTTCATTGCTCTGTCTATCTGTCCACGATGTTCTCAACACTCTTCTATAAAAACCACACCTCCGCAGCTTCCACATAATTCTTAACTTGTCTGCTAATTGTCCATATTTCGCTTCCGTATAGCTCTCGTGAATTCTTTCCCTCATATGGATTGACAAAGGCAAATTGCAGAGAACATTCTTCATCTTGTGAAATACTGACTTTGCTTTGGTTATTCTATATTTAATTTCCTTGATACGTGCATCTTCCACCTGCTGTTATTAAAGTGCCCAGCTACGTTGACGTGTTTCATTTTGTTTCATTCACTTTGGTTTTACACTTGTGTGTGTGTGTGTGTGTGTGTGTGTGTATGTGTGTGTATGTGTGTGTGTGTGTGTGTGTGTGTGTGTGTGTGTGTGTGTGTTTTAATATTAAATATTGAAAAGACTGTCATCATACCCGAATGGGTAAGAAAGCGTGTTCTTAAACATCCGGCGTGCTGGTGTCGAGGTAAGGAGTTCAACCCCTACACTGGCCAGTTGGACTTAAATGTTGACCTATCGTCCTTGATTTCGGTACGTCAGTTACAAGTACCTCTAAAGTCGGAGTGGGTTCGCCGGATGGCGAGGGGCACTGTGAATAGGTGAAAGCTAATTCAGTCTCAAAATTCAGTCCAGCACTACTGAAAGTAGTGTGTGTGAACTACGCTTGATCTCAAAGTGAGCGTGCATAAATATATATATATACAGTAACCAGTTATCAGTAAACAGACAACTTTCCAAACCATTTACAGACAAATATTTGTGTTATTCAATTGTTGTTTTTTTTTTTTTTTTGCTTCCCTCCCTTCCCCCCCCCCCCCCCCCCCCCCCCCCTCTGTTTAGCTCACTAATTGCATTCTACAATAACAGCCCATCTCAAAAGCATGTTTCAAACAGTAACTGCTAGGGAGAGGGGAGGTATTCGCGGCTAAACGGTCAGGCCGTCTGTCATGTGCTCTGAAGGTCATAGGTTTGACTTCGGACTTTCAAAACACGAGTGCAAGCTACTGAGTGTGTGCAGGAATGTGCGGAAGTCTCCGTGGCGATGTGGTCAAGCCGTCTGCCTCGCGCTCTGAAGGTTGTGGGTTCTATTCCGGGCTACGTCTTTCGGTTCACCAGTGCGTTTTTCTCAGAGACTCCTGGGGGTCGCCGCTGGAGCTACGGAGTTCGTGCTTTGTGCGACGTTTTCGGCAGGCCGCCCTGTGGAAAGAGAACGAGCCATATGGGATACACCCGATGCAATGAAGTCCATCCTCTCGAATTTTAAGCGCCTTTTTTTTTTCTTAAGAATGTGTGCATTGTACGATACTCTTGGCAGGCAGGGGAACGCCGAGCCATATAGGATAAACCCGGGCCAATGAAGTCGATCCTCTCCTCTTTAACCCTTTAGTCCCACGGGCCAGATAAATTACGGGAAGAACAACTAACGATTTCCCCAGCCATGATCCAATGAATATGCAGGACACCCTTTTTATATCTCTCTTTTTCATCTCGCCTTTCTCCGTCACTATCTGACATTAACCAGCAAATGAGATTAAACGAAATGACATTTCCCAGTTTGGTTTCTGTTTATGTGGAGCCCGCAAAAAGACAATGTTGTAGTCGGTAATCCGGTTATAGACAAGCTTCGTGTGCTAGTGGGCGGGGACATCAATAATTCGGTTAGGCCAGATTTTTGGCGTTTTCTCCCGTCTGTAAGCCAGTGTCTGGTCGAGGTTTCGCCTATAGTTTATGCTGCCTTGTCTTGTTTGGTTGTCAACCTCTTGTTTTGTTTGGAAGTGGGCTTCTGTCTTGTTTGGTTTTCTTCTTCTTCTTTGCGTTCATCCGGAGTGATTTTTTCAGATGTGATTGCGGTGTGTCTGGTTAGGCACCCTCGGATCGAAACCCTCAGGCCAACACATCCGACTTTTAGCGTGCATTTTTGGCCAGGTTAGCAATCCTGGGAGACTCTCACTTTTGTGGTACCGTCCACATCTCAGCTGGTCTAGTTGGAACAGTCGAAGACTACACGGTCATCCCTCAAGTGAAGGCAGGGACAGTCCATAGCATTTTCCGCCATCCTGGGTGGCTTCCATAATTGCAGAGCCGGCACATAACGCTCTGGTGCTGGGTGTACCGAGGGAATCGTCACGTCCTGCTCATGGCTGTTTTAATTCCTCACTTCAATATATTGGGCATTTCGCTCGCCCTGGGCCGTTCCTGCACAAACCAGTCAGCTCTGCGGTTGGTTTCCACTAAGCGAGTTTTCGGACATGTGCTTGTCCCTGTACCCATCAGAGCTGTTCCAGGCACGGCGGACATTCGGAAAACTACCTAGTCAGAGCTGTTCCGAACAAGAGCGGCATTCGGAAACTAGGTAGTCAGAGCTGTTCCTAGCACGGGAGACATTCGGACGAGACATTTCACTCGGACGTAAATGCGTAGTGTCAATTTTTAGTTTGCCACCCGTAGGACGACACTTCCGACTTCCGGCGGGCATTTTTTAGTGAGGTTAGCCTTCCTCTGGTTTCGAGACACGTTAGACTGTTGTAATGTCACCCACATCTCAGCTGGTCAAGATAGAACGATCAACGATATCGTGGTCTGCCCTCAAGGGAAGGCAGGGGCAGACCATGGGCATTATCTCGCTATCCAAGGAGGCTTCCATAATTGCAGAGCCGGCACATATTGCTCTGAGACTGGGCTCACCCAAGGAGTTTCCACGTCCTGCTCATGGCTGCTTTAGTTCCTCACTTCCATGTGTTGGGCATCCCACTTGCCACTGATCGCTCAATCACACACCAGGAGCGGTCAGACTGCGAGTGACATCCACTCGGTAAGCTTTTGCTTGTGACTTCAGACCACGCAATAGGTTCGCTCGCCGTGCGTTCCATTTCGCGTTGATGAGACATTCTTCCACTTTTGTCTACACTCTCTATGAGTTAGATACAGACAGTTTCCGTAACCCTTCGACTGGGGCACTTTTCTGACTTTTTTGTACTCGCTCACGAGGTAGGCTACATGTGCTGCCGGCTCAGCACCTTACCTTCGTGCAGCAGTGAACGGGAAACGGCCAGGCCCCTTCATCCGGGAAACTCTCATATCCCCCAGCTGGGAGCCTTCGAACATGTATCAGACCTGAGCATGTAGCTTGCTCAGTATCATGTTTCTATTTTCCGGTAGACGGGTATCAGCCTGGCTCTAAGATCCGAGGGTTTGTGGCTTAGAGGCGTTCAGCCACAGCCCTCGACAGGGAGCCTTAAGAGCTTTGTCCGGACCAAGAAATTCTTCCTTTGTGCACCTCATTTAAATTTTGACTGCTATCCTCAGTCTATGCCTGCAGAGCAGCAGGTTGTGTCTCTCTTAGTCTGGTCCCTATCCCATAAGCTGTCCGATATGTAATTTTTCACCCATCGGCAAGCAAATGGGGTCTATGGGACACGCAAGCTCCCCCACCACGTCAAGGTGGAGACACATCGGGGGAGTTGTTTGTTTTTGAGTTTACTGTCCTGTTTGGTTATAGACTTTGGTTATAGACTTTGGAATTATTGGATACTATGGACATAAATAACAAACACATGGCATCCATGGATATAGCCTCCCTATTCACTAACGTTCCATTAGAGGAGACAGTGAAAATAATAAGGGAACGCATTGAAGACAAACAACTAAAATTAGGCATACCAACACCTATTCTGAAGAGGCTACTACTACTATGTACCGCCAACATCCAATTCAATTTTCTAACTAAGTCATACCGCCAAATTGACGGAGTGGCCATGGGGAGTCCTCTTGGTCCTATTCTAGCGGACATCTTCATTGGCACACTTAGAAGAAAAGAGATCCTCAGACATCAACAACTTGGCCTTTTACCGGCGTTATGTGGACGATATACTAATTATCACCACAGACGAGCTACAAGCAACATCGTTTCAGGCCACAATGAACAAGACGCATAAAAACATCTCTCTATCTATGGAACACGAACACAACGAAGCGTTACCGTTCCTAGATATTCTAATGAGACGTAGAGCAGACGGCACAATTCAAAGATCGGTGTATCGCAAAGAAACATGGACTGGCCAATACCTAAATTTTCAGAGCTTCACACCTGTCCAGTACAAACGGGGCTTAGTACGGACCTTGTTTGACCGTGCTAGAAAGATATGCACCCAGGACACACTGACAGAGGAATTTGAAACTCTGAAGAATGTCTTAAACCTGAATGGGTACTCCACAGGATTTATAAAGCGCCATTGCCAACAGCCCAAACCCAAAGCAGACGTAACTACAGTCCCTAAACTCAAGGTATTCATCCAGCTAACCTTTCGAGGGGATGACGTAATGCAACGTCTACAAGACCGGCTTACTACAGCAGTAGGTCGAACATTCTGTGCGGCAACTCCAGTCATTAGATGTAAAACCGTACCCATTCCTACACCAACAGTCAAAGAGCCTGTTCCTCTGTACGCCACAAACAATTGTATTTACCAATTCACATGTAGATGCCAGGCCGTTTACATTGGTCGAACGGAGAGACAGCTTAACAAACGGGTGTCAGAACACATACCTCAATGGGTCAACAAGATACAACACACAGGAGATGCTAGCCGCGAGGAGCCGACACACCGGAAGCTCCCGGCGTCTTCAATCGGCAGGCACATTGTCGCCAGTCGGCCATGTTGTGTCCAGAGACACTGCATTTCGCGTGTTGTTTAGAACACAAAATACTCGCTTGTTAAAATTTGCAGAAGCAATTATGATCAATCAACGCAAGCCAGAATTGTGCAAACAGAAAGACATGTTAGTCAGCTTAAAATTACCGTGGTAGATAAGTGACATTACTGTGCGAAATTGTGTATATTTCAACTTGAAGGATTTATCTAGTTAATTTCACGTAAGTTGTGTGATTTCTGCAGTATGTACCTGACGAGATGCAGCGAAATATGCCAGGCAATAAATCGTGCAATCTATTGTTTGTGTCTTCGTTATTCAAATAGACTTTGTTGTTTTATTTTGTTGTGATACTGTTGTCTTGTTTGGTTGGGAGCTTGATAGTTTGTTTGGTTGCGTAGTTGTCTTTTTCATCGTGCGTATATGTCTTGTTTGAATGTAGGCTTGATGGTTTGTTTGGTTGCGTAGTTTTCTTTTTGATTGTGCGTATATATCTGTTTGGGCTGTGAGATTTTTTTTTCTGTAAACTTGAATTTTTATTAAGGTGTGGGCTTATTGTCTTGATGCTTGTGGGCTCGTTGTCTTCTTTAGTTTTGGTTTTGATGTCTTGTTTGGTTCTGGGTTTGTTGTCTTGATGTTTGTGGATTTTTTGTATTGTTTGATTACGGGCTTGTTGTCTTGATGTTTGTGAGCTTTTTGTATTGTTTGGTTGTGGGCTTATCGTCTTGTTTGGTTATGGGCTTGACATCTTGACGTTTGTGAGCTTTTTATATTGTTTGGTTATGGTCTTATTGTCTTGATGTTTGTGCGTTTTTGTATTGTTTGGTCGTGGGCTTGTCGTCTTGTTCAGTTGTGTGCTTGTTATCTTGTTTTGTTGTGAGCTTCTTGTTATGTTTCATTGTGGGCTTGTTATCTAGTTTCGTTGTGGGCTTGTTATCTTGTTTCGTTGTAGACTTGTTGTCTTGTTTCACTGTGGGCTTGCTGTCTTGTTTCGTTGCGGGCTTGCTGTCTTGTTTCACTGTGGGCTTGCTGTCTTGTTTCGTTGTGAACTTATTGTCTTGTTTCGTTGTGGGATTTCTGTTTTGTTTCGTTGTGGGCTTGCTGTCTTGTTTCGTTGTGGGCTTGCTGTCTTGTTTCGTTGTGAACTTATTGTCTTGTTTCGTTGTGAGATTGCTGTCTTGTTTCGTTGTGGGCTTGCTGTCTTGTTTCGTTGTGGGCTTGCTGTCTTGTTTCGTTGTGGGCTTGCTGTCTTGTTTCGTTGTGGGCTTACTGTCTTGTTTCGTTGTGGGCTTGCTGTCTTGTTTCATTGTGGGCTTGTTATCTAGTTTAATTGTGGGCTTGCTGTCTTGTTTCATCGTGGGCTTGTTATCTTGTTTCGTTGTGGACTTGTTGTCTTGTTTCACTGCGGGCTTGCTGTCTTGTTTCACTGTGGGATTGCTGTCTTGTTTCATTGTGGGCTTGTTATCTTGTTTCGTTGTGGGCTTGTTATCTTGTTTCGTTGTGGGATTGCTGTCTTGTTTCACTGTGGGCTTGCTGTCTTGTTTCGTTGTGAACTTATTGTCTTGTTTCGTTGTGGGCTTGCTGTCTTGTTTCGTTGTGGGCTTGCTGTCTTGTTTCGTTGTGGGCTTGCTGTCTTGTTTCATTGTGGGCTTGTTATCTAGTTTCGTTGTGGGCTTGTTATCTTGTTTCGTTGTGGACTTGTTGTCTTGTTTCACTGCGGGCTTGCTGTCTTGTTTCACTGTGGGATTGCTGTCTTGTTTCATTGTGGGCTTGTTATCTTGTTTTGTTGTGGGATTGCTGTCTTGTTTCACTGTGGGCTTGCTGTCTTGTTTCGTTGTGAACTTATTGTCTTGTTTCGTTGTGGGCTTGCTGTCTTGTTTCGTTGTGGGCTTGCTGTCTTGTTTCGTTGTGGGCTTGTTGTCTTGTTTCGTTGTGGACTTGTTGTCTTGTTTCGTTGTGGGCTTGTTGTCTTGTTTCGTTGTGGGCTTATTGTCTTGTTTCATTGTGGGATTATTGTCTTGTTTCATTGTGGGCTTGCTGTGATGTTTGGCCGTGAGCTTATTATCTTGTTTATTCTGTGAGATTGCTATTCTGTGTGGTTATCGATTATCTTGTTTGACTGTTGATTTGTTGCTTTTAATATTACGACTATCGACGCTAGCAGCACAATTTTGTGGATTTCAATTGTCTTACACCAACTTCGCACAAACTATACATAATTAGGCGCGGGTATGTTTTCGAGTTTAAAATCTTGAATAGAGCGGTTGCCATCTCCATATATTTTCTATGATCACTAATTGCTTTTGTCTGTGTCTGTCTTTTTCCTGATTTTATATCTGATGTACACTTTTCGGTCTATTTCTCATTTTTTTCCGCCCTTTCCGTTTTTCGTGAAACTCTTTTATTCGATATTTCCGTTTATAGATTTTTAAACAATTTATCCTCGCAGCGAATTTAAACACAGAAGGGACAGACAATATGTTGCGCAATTTATTGCCTGGCATATTTCTCTGAATCGTCTCAAATGCATACCGCAGTTTGAGATGTGACATACCCATGGTGATTACAAGTGTTCGACATTCAAAATATACCTTTAACAGAGCATTTTAAGAATTCCAGCTAAAGTATTATTCATTTATTCATTCTAAATGGTAGTTTCCGATCTCCTAGACTGGACAACCGTTGAAGAGAGTATTAATTTGTATTGTTCGTTTCTTATATATTATTTACTAGCTGACCCGGCCGGGCTTCGCCCAGGCCCTGGAGGGGATCTATCTATCTATCAGTCTGTCTGTCTGCTTGTTTGCCTGTCTGTCTGTCTGGCTGACCCGGCCCGGCTTCACCCAGTCCCTGGTGGGGAGCATCTCATTTAATTCATATAAGTAGTCATATAACCTCTCCCGTTCCCGACTATCTGTTTGTCTGTCTATCTGTCTGTCTGTCTGTCCCGGCCCGGCTTCACCCAGTCCCTGGTGGGGAGCATCTCATTTAATTCATATACGTAGTCATATAAGCTCTCCCGTTCCCGACTGTCTGTTTATCTGTCTGTCTGTCTGACCCGGCCCGGCTTCACCCAGTCCCTGGTGGGGAGCATGTCATTTAATTCATTCATATAAGTAGTCAAATAAGCTTCCGTTCCCGACTATCTGTCTGTCTGTCTATCTATCTGACCCGGCGTGGTTTCACCGGTAAACAGTAACTTAAAAGAATGTCCTTCCACACACCATTCATTATTTTTAATGAAAACTGTTTTTAATCACCGACATGACAGTTGATAAGTTCTGTAAGCAGAAAAAGATGGGTTACAATGTTATGCATTATGCATTATTTTTATGCGAATTTTGAAAATGCCTTAAAGATTATATCATTATTTATTATAACTCATTTGCCTGAAAATAACTATAGACAAAGAGTTTAACAATAGTGCAAGTAAGTCCAACAATATGACTATAAAGTATATAGAAATGTTATTAAAAGTTATGCCCCTTGAAATAACGTTTCTAGAGTGATGTCCCCCTGCTATATAGACATTATATAATGAAAATGAAAAAGTAAATGTTATTAAATAAGTAGAAGATTTTACACTAAGAAACTATTATAGTCGGTTGCACAGGAATGAAATGAAGACGTGTAGAAAATTTCATCTCAATCTGATGTACCGTTATCGAACGCATCCAATACATAGCTGACCACAAACACAGCCACATACACTCTGTTTTATAGATATATATAATTTCGTTCTTGCTGTGCGGTTGATGAAAACTTCGTATCTGTGTTTTTCTATCTGTTGAGTTTCTCAGTCATGTTTTGTGTTTTATCACTCTGTCTGCACGCTAAGTATCTGTCTGACAACTGCTTTTAACGTTAAAAAGTGTCAATTGTTTATAAACGTTTTGGGCATATTGGACAAATGGTGCTAACCCGTATTTGTTTAGCCCATTCGTCACACATTATGTGACGTGGTCAATATTACACCTGTCGCCTTTACTTCTCATGTCATTTCCTGGTAGCCATTTTAGTTTGGCTCGAGCTGGGAGCCTAGGTCAATTGTTTGTCAACTCCGTCATGATGCGAACTAACCACTAGACCAGCGTGCTGGCAGGCAAACGATCTAGCCATTGAGTTTCAGCGGCCCCCGATGGCTTTCTATGTCATATCATAAACAAGAAAGACACTTGCGAGCTGAACAGAAGACAAGCGTGGACAGAAAAATTAACATGTAATCTAAGGGAAACAACTGCACAAAATAAAGTATTGACATGCGATATTTATCTCCCTTGTCCATTTTTTTGTTTGTTTCTTTGTTCATATTTATTCTTTCTTTGATCCTCTTTCGAAGAGAGTGCACCACGCCTAGTTATGCATCAGTGTGACAAACTTCGACATACATTTGTGTGAGGTATATTTAAAAGGAAAGGGTACAGTAAATGCGGTGTATATACTGAGAACAGTAATTGAACGTTCTATAGAAGTAAACTTGTAGTCAGGTCTTAGTCAGATATGGCTGAGCTACAGTGAAAATATTTTCATAAAGATAGAAGATATGGAAGGAATCAACATTGGGGGACGATACGTCAATAACATTAGATATGCAGATGATACAGTCTTGATTGCAGACAATGAACAGGACCTGCAACATTTAGTAGTTGTGGTTGTTGCACACAGTGAACAACTAGGGTTGAATTGAATTGTAAGAAGACACAGATTATGGTCGTCACTGAGAAGGAAGAAATACCACAATGTAATATACAAGTAAACGGGCATATTCTTAAACAAGCGAATCTGTACAGTTATCTTGGAACAGTCATTACATCTGATGGGAGATGCCTTGAAGAGATTAGAACAAGAATTGCCATTGCGAAGGTAGCCTTTTGCAAGATGAAAAACATACTGACGAATAAAAAGATATCAATTGAAATGAGAAAAAGAGTGTTGAAGTGCCACATAGAACATGTACTTTTATATGGATGCGAAGCTTGGACAATGAGCAGACAAGCTGAGAACCATCTGATGGCTGTGGAAATTTGGTTTCTGAGGAAAATGCAAAGAATACCATGTAGAGACAGAAAAACTAATGAACAAGTCCTTCAAGAAAAACATGAAGATCGTAAACTGATTAGAGACATTAGTCGTAGACAGTCAAAATTATTTGGGCATGTTATGAGGAGAAATGAATTGAAGAACTTGGTGATAACTGGCAAGATCGAAGGGAAGAGACCAAGGGGAAGACCAAGAAGTAAATTCCTGGATGGCTTGGCCACGTGGCATGGTCGAGATAGTACCACTGAGCTGATCCACGACTCTGGTGATCGAGTGAGATGGCAAAACATGACCGCCCACGCTTATCGGCATGGCACTTGATGGATGGATGGATACTTAAAAGTCGCTTAAAAGTCGAGAGGTTCGACTTCATTGCACCGGTTATTAACTCATATGGCTCGGTCTCTTTCCGCAGGACACCCTGACGAAAGCGCCACACAAAGCACGACTACGTAGCTCCAGCGACGACCTCCAGGAGTCTCCGAGAAAAATGCACTCATGAACCCAAAGACGTAGCCCGAAATCGAAGCCACAATCTTCGGAGGGCAAAGGTATACTTACTCTGAGCAAATTCCATTCCAAGGTGGCAGGCTTTATCTACCCGTGCGTATGTTTTTCTTGCTCTAACAATTGTGCCTGCATGGAGTTTACTTTTGTAATTTCCAACTACCTTGGGATTTCTAACGTTCACGACACACAGGACTTCTTGTTTGCATATTCCCCCCCCCCCCCCCCCCTCCATTATCCGAGAAGGCGTGTATCCGATCTCAGTGCTCAAATACGCGTGTTGTGATTGTAACAGATTCACAGAGCATTTAGTGAGTGCAACTGATTCACAGAGCGTGTAGTGACTGTAACTGGTTCACAGAGCGTGTTGTGATTGTAACTGATACGCAAAGCATGTTGGCAAAGGTGCAATCAAGGTGAAAGAAATTCATGTTAGTAAGAGTATTAGGGTGGAATTCATGTTAGCAAGAGTAGCAAGGTGAAATTCATATTAATCTCACAGCCTGGGATTCTAAGATGATTAGCCTCATTTTTTTTTTCTTTTCACATTTTCATTTCATATTCATTTTTCTCATTTTTTTCATCCTTTTATTCTTCTCATCCTGTTCTTATGCCTTAATTCACAGGCCGCGGGTTGTAAGCATTCGCTGGATCTTTTCTCCAGGACACACTTGTGTGGTTGGAAATGAACAGGCAGACAGACTGGCTGGTGAGTAGTTAGGGATGTTGTAACTAAGTATGTTTTGTGGTTGGCAACCACATTTTTTTACTATATAAAAAGTCTACAACCGCAAGCGAAACGTCATATTTTACGACCACAAATTCAAGGGATGCAATCCATGAATAAATAATCAAACGTATTTTTGCACTGTTACTTCCCTTTTGTGTGATAAATTTATATATTTGTAAATTTAATAATTGCTGATAGTATTAGTTGTAGTGAGTGAGACTATCATCCAACGATTCATGGTGGTAAGGTTACAGTGCTCTTCCTCCTCGGTTTTTTTTTCGTCTTCTTTCTTTATTTGTATTGGGCATAAATACTATCATCATTCCATTGGTGCTGTGTAAGGCTTAGGGTTACAGTGCATTTCCTCGGGGTGGTCTAGGGGCAGTGTGGCGTGGGGTGGGGGATCAGGCGTGGGATGCGGGTGTCGGCATGTGGGGTAGGGCTAGGTGGTTCGAATCTCGGGTCGTGACAGGTGTCATGTGAAAATCGTAATAGGTAAACATGTATATATGACAGGTAAACATGTATATATGACATGTATATGATCTGTAGAAGGGCGTAGTGGTGTAAACACTATCATCATATGGGATACAAATGAAAACCTTCAAAAGTAAAAATGACCGATATTATTGATTTTAGTGGGTATATCTTAGTGAAACTCGATGGTGAGGGGTGGGTAGCGGTTATTAGTGGTCTGTAGAGGGTCACAGTGGCTTATTCACTATCATCATACAGGGTACAAATGAAAACCTAAAAAAAAATAAAGATGGTCGATATTAATGATTTTAGCAGGTTTAGCTTAGTGAAATTCGTTGGTAAGGGGTTGGTAGCGGCTATTAGTGATCTGTAGAGGGTCACAGTGGCTTGTTCACTATCATCATACGGGTTACAAATGAAAAACTTAAAAAATAAAGATGGTCGATATTATTGATTTTAGTGGGTATATCTTAGTGAAAGTCGTTGGTAAGGGTGGGTAGCGGCTATTAGTGATCTGTAGAGTGTCGTAGTAGCATAAGCACTATTATCATACGGGTTACAAATGAAAACCTTAAAAAATAAAGATGGCCGATATTATTGATTGTAGCCGGTTCAACGTAGTGAAATTCGATGGTAAGGGGTGGATAGCGGCTAGTAGTGGTCCGTAGAGTGTCATAGTGGTGTAAACACTATCATCACACAGGTTACAAATGAAAACCTTAAAAAGTAAAATTGGCCGCTATTATTGATGATAGCGGGTATAGCTTAGTGAAAATCGGTGGTAAGGGGTGGGTAGCGGTTATTAGTGGTCTGTAGAGTGTCGTAGTGGCCTATACACTATCATCACACATTACAAATGAAACCCTTAAAAAGTAAAAATGACCGATATTATTGATGTTAGCGGATATAGCTTAGTGAAATTCGTTGGTAATGGGTAGGTAGTAGATATTAGTGAGCTGTAGAGTGTCGTAGTGGCCTATACACTAGCATCTCACAGGCTACAAATGAAAACCTTAAAAAATTAAGATGGCTGGCATTATCGATTCTAGCGGGTATGGCTTAGTGAAATTCGCTGATAAGGGGTTTGTGAGTGGAGGAAAGGCTGTATTGGTCCTTCTGAACATTGATAAGGGGTGGTCGAGTGGTGGGGTGGTAGATAAATACATCTAATTCGTTGATAATAGCCGGAGGTTAAGTCTCATATTAGAGTCTAAAGGTAGCTGATCTGAGGGTGACCACCTAGGTGACTCATCTCGGGGCTATGTCGGTGGGGGTGAACGTACATGAACATGTTCAGACATATCTTTGGATAAAACCGGAGGATGACTCAGAGCGTGCTGACCGCGGTAAACCTGCTTGAACGTGTTCAGACATGTCTTTGGGGAAAAACTGGAGGATGACTCAGAGCGTGCTGACCGCGGTAAACCTGCTTGAACATGTTTAGACATGTTTTCTATGTTTCATCAGCGGACAGTCTGTATAAAAAGGACCCCAAAGGCGGGCTAAAGACACTACGTTTGCGACAAGACCTAGCGAAAACACCTCACCGAAGAGACCGCAGTGGTAAGTAGCACTGTGTGTATGCTATATTGTCTCATCACACGGCGTCAGGTCGGTATAGTGCTGTCACTAGTGTATATCTCAGAAGCTACATGAGGCAACTAACAAGAATACGCCGTTAGGTATAGCCGCCCAGGTATAGGAATACTAATACAGATACTAATGACGGTTGTATATATTTTAAAAAATCATCATAAATCATCATCATCATTAGCTTCACTTTCGTCGTCAAGTGCCATTGGGAGAAATGACGCCCCACTGCTCGATGGGTGGCACTGAATAGCGTCATGCCGGGTGAGTATCTGTATTCTCAGGTGCCCTCTGCTGTAATCCGATAGGGTAGCGGTTGTGGTGCATTCCAATTGTGTACATATGAAACATGTTTTTCATTAAAGCATGCTTTCTCTGTTCACTAAAAAGTATTATGCTTTTGTCCATCTACAGATTTAAACCAAGACGATCAGTCCCTCATTGACACATGGACCACATCGATTCTGAAATGCACAAACGTATGTGAATATATCATGTCTCCACTAAGTGTAGTGCAATATATATCCGTCTACGACTATGTCCTCTTTCTGTGTAGTGTATGGAAACAGGTTGTATTCAACCATTTAGTATTGATCATTATCCCGCTCACTCTCCAGAGTGAAAAAATAATGTGCTGACACAGGAGAATCTAGAGTAATGCTGTGTTGTCACTAATGTATTAAATGAATGTATATCACTAATGTACACGTTCTCAAAATACTCTGTCTCCTCAAAATGTGTCAAAGCTACATAAAAGTCAATTATGTGGTGTCAAATTCAGTATGTGAAATTTTTACTGTCCCTTGTTATATCATCTTTGTCTTTTCTCCAGACTGAAAATTTGCAGACACAGAAAAAAAAAACAACTCGTGACTATTGAGTGGCTTACAAGAAGTGAAATCTCGAGGCTATTGCTTACAAGAAATGAAAGCTCGAAGATATTGAGCTGTGTATAAGAAAGGAAGACAACGAACGCTCTACCACAAAATATTGGTATGTATGCTTTCATCATTTCTCACTAACAGATGGTCATCACTAAATATTTTCAGCCCTAAGGGTGGGCATCCCTAAATGTAGTCAACATTTCTCACTAATATACTACAACTCTGCGTCATACAATGTAAAATAGCACAAAGAACAGAATTACGAACCAGGCCGTTGCTAACCATCACCACAAAAAAATATAGTCACTGAGAAGACCCTCTGTAAGGATAAAAAGAAAATGAAATAATATACTATGTGTGACATCATAAGCCTCAAAGCCTTTTTTCTTTTATATATTTCCTAACAATTGATATGAAATATTTTCTGTAGATATGCTATCATCATGATTGTCACATGTTTTGAAGTACAAAATGTAAAAATGTCGGACTATAACGAGGTTGTCTTTTCTTCACAGCTGTTTGACGGTCAGTACTCACAACGATTGTGAAAGTTTGGAACTAGTGGAAGACTACACAATTTTATAGTGGTCACTATACCTTAGCCATTGGAGCTACACACACGAGTCATTATCTAATACCCGAGGCTACAAGCGTGTTGGAATTATTACTGAGCTATCACCAAGCCATTATCTAACACCAGAAGCTACTTATTGTCTTTTCACCACTACATTTGTTTCTATCATTATGACCACTAGTCAGAAAAATATCTATCTCTGCTCTATCTGTGGTAAAGTATTTACTGAAATCCACAGTCTTACACGTCACATTAACACCGTACACAACACTCAAACTCACACATGCCACATCTGCGGCAATCTATACAAAAGGAAAGACATCCTACAACGACACATAAAATTTGATCACCAGACATCAGCTACACCAACACCTGTTACCACTACACCATCAACATCAGGCACTACATCAAGAAAAAGAAAACGACCAGCAGACACACAAGCAGCTAAAAAACCTAAACTTGACCAAGTGGAAACAGAGGAAGCCATCGCAGAGACTGACGAAGAAGTAGATGAGGAACTAAAGACTGTAGACACCATCCGCGACGAGGAAGTACAGCAGAAATATAGAGACGTCTGGCCCTACCTTAGGACACATCAGAACATCCACAAATATGTATCGACCTACAATTTTTTTCATCGACCAGACTCAACACAACCAATTGACTGGACCGAGACTTTAAGACCAATATTTACTAGTCAGACATGTCGGTTTAAGGTTAATTATTCTCATCACATGATCTTACGTCATAAGGAGACAGGAGAACTTAGATTTTACCATTCATCGTCGAACAATGCATGCCAACTCGACATCCCCCACCTAGTTAACCATGAAAACGACTTTGACGATTTTATAGAAATAGTTCAGGACAGTGACATGTTTAACTACGCCCTACACAACAGACCTGACACTAAGTACATGGTAGAGACAATCCCCGCGACTAGCTTTTATATATACCACATCACTGAACACCCGCTAGGTTGATTGTTGTCTGTAATATGCTCTATTAAACATGTAAAGTGGTCATATGTGTGATATCCTTGTATGTGTGGTACAGTAAACTGTCTATATCATTGAAAATAAAAGACTGTTTATCACTTTATGTCACTGATGTGTAAAGTCACATGCTTTCATTGAGTGGTATTGAAAATATTGAATATTATGGAAACGAAAAGTTTAAGAAAAATAAAAGTTATGAAACGAAAAATATTTGTTTTGTTGGTTTATTCAGTGGTATGCTTGACATGTTTTCCTTGGTTTTTCTTGTTTTCGTCTTTCATGTTGTCGTCTTTCTGGTTGTCGTGTTATCTCTTTCATACTGCGCGAGGTTGTTTCTTCATGTTGAATGTGGCGCAAAGCTGTGGAACAATTGACACACACAAAATGGACCAATGAGACAAGACCAAAGTCACACAAGAACAAAGACACACTGGAACAGAGAGACACGTACACTTTCACACAAGAATAAAGACACAAAAGATCAGTAAAATTGAAAATTTGTTAACCAAATGTGAAAATATGGCAAATTTTAACCAAACATATAAAAAGTAGGAAAATTTATTAACCAAAAGAGAAAACTTTAGCCAAATTACAACCACACTTATAAATAGCTCAGCCAAGCTTATGAAAAGTAAGAAAATGTGTTAACCAAATGTAAAAATTGTTGGTCAAGTAAAGAAATACTTCAACCAAACATATGAAAAGTAGGAAAATTTGGTAACCAAATGTGAAAAGTTGGGACGAATTTCAAATCAAACTTATAAAAATCTCAGTCAAACATATGAAAAGTCACTCAAACTAATGAAAAGTGGGAAATTTTGTTGTCCAGAGGTGAAAAGTTTGACCAAATTTCACCCAAACTTATAAAAAGTAGGAGCATTTGTTAACCAAATGGGAAAAGGTTAGCCACATTTCAAACCAAACTTATCCCCGGGAAGGTTAACCCGGTCAACAAATGCCCGCAGAAGTCGGATGTGTCGGCCTAACGGCGCAAGAACGCAGCTCTGCTGTAAACAGGCATAACGCAATCACATCGGGGAAAAAACTCCGGATGAACGCAGAAGAAGAAGAAGAAACCAAACTTATAAAAAGCTCAGTCAAAAATATGAAAAGTAGGAAAAAATGTGTTAATCAAACGTGAAAAGTTTAGCAAAATTTCACCCAAACTTATGAAAAGTAGGAAATTTTGTTGTCCAGCTGTGAAAAGTTTGACCAAATGTCATCCAAACTTATGAAAAGTAGGAAACTTTGTTATCCAAAAGGCAAAAACCTTGGTCAAGTAATAAAATTTGTTAGCCAAAGGGGAAAAAGTGTGGATGCCACTATGACACTCTACAGACCACTAATAACCGCTACCCACCCCTTACCGCCGATTTTCACTAAGCTATACCCGCTATCATCAATAATAGCGGCCAATTTTACTTTTTAAGGTTTTCATTTGTAACCTGTTGGAATGATAGTGTTTTACACCACTATGACACTCTACGGACCACTACTAGCCGCTATCCACCCCTTACCATCGAATTTCACTACGTTGAACCGGCTAAAATCAATAATACCGGCCATCTTTATTTTTTAAGGTTTTCATTTGTAACCCGTATGATAATAGTGCTTATGCTACTACGACACTCTACAGATCACTAATAGCCGCTACCCACCCCTTACCAACGACTTTCACTAAGATATACCCACTAAATCAATAATATCGACCATCTTTATGTTTTAAAGTTTTTCATTTGTAACCCGTATGATGATAGTGAACAAGCCACTGTGACCCTCTACAGATCACTAATAGCCGCTACCCACCCCTTACCAACGAATTTCACTAAGCTAAACCTGCTAAATCATTAATATCGACCATCTTTATTTTTTTAGGTTTTCATTTGTACCCTGTATGATGATAGTGAATAAGCCACTGTGACCCTCTACAGACCACTAATAACCGCTACCCACCCCTCACCATCGAGTTTCACTAAGATATACCCACTAAAATCAATAATATCGGTCATTTTTACTTTTGAAGGTTTTCATTTGTATCCCGTATGATGATAGTGTTTACACCACTACGCCCTTCTACAGATCATATACCTGTCATATATACATGTTTACCTATTACGATTTTCATATGACACCTGTCACGACCCGAGATTCGAACCACCTAGCCCTACCCCACATGCCGACACCCGCATCCCACGCCTGATCCCCCACCCCCACGCCACACTGCCCCTAGACCACCCCGAGGAAATGCACTGTAACCCTAAGCCTTACACAGCACCAATGGAATGATGATAGTATTTATGCCCAATACAAATAAAGAAAGAAGACGGGAAAAAAATCGAGGAGGAAGAGCACTGTAACCTTACCACCATCAATCGTTGGATGATAGTCTCACTCACTACAACTAATACTATCAGCAATTATTAAATTTACAAATATAAAATTTATCACACAAAAAGGGAAGTAACAGTGCAAAAATACGTTCCATTATTTATTCATGGATTGCATCCCTTGAATTTGTGGTCGTAAAATATGACGTTTCGCTTGCGGTTGTAGACTTTTTATATAGTAAAAAATTGTGGT
This sequence comes from Cepaea nemoralis, assembly GCA_014155875.1. Taxonomy (NCBI): domain Eukaryota; kingdom Metazoa; phylum Mollusca; class Gastropoda; order Stylommatophora; family Helicidae; genus Cepaea; species Cepaea nemoralis. Next base: position 83,298 of record JACEFZ010025248.1, on the reverse strand, counting down.
TGCCAACCACAAAACATACTTATTTACAACATCCCTAACTACTCTGGTGCCGCATCATTAAGGGGTGATTTGATGCATGATAACGCAGATGTTGCGAAGGCCTTTGGAGGAGCGTCAATAATACAGAAGAACAGTTACACTATCATGGTTTAGAGGGAGAATGCATCAGCAAGAGGTGGTCAGAGGATCTAGTCGACAGTCGTCACTTAGAGGTAAAGCCAGAAGGACATATAATCAGATTGTAACGGGCACAATTAGTATTGGAACTCTTCGCTGAAGATGAGGACTGATCCCTTATGGGAATGCCCCAAGGCAGTGATTTCGGTTCTTGACTCAACTCAACCGCTCAAGAGATCAGGAGAACGTGGGATGTCGTTAGATACCAAAAGTTCTTGTGAGTTTCCAGCCCAATGCTGGGATTAAATCCGGTACCTTGTGAGCCCCAGGCGGGCACCGTCACCTCTCAGCCACGGCGTCCCCCTCTCATCCAAACACAAGAAACATTACTAGGAACCGGGATGTCCATGCGTGGACGAAGTTAGACCTTTTGAAGCTCTAAATGCTTAATCTGATTTGGTGCCTTTATATAATATTGCATGTCCATTGCAAAACATGGCGATCAACCCCTAACCCAGTGTTGACAAAGAAGGTAATTTACGTCCAAATTTTCTGTTGTTTGCTGAACGATGAAGTCAATTTAGAAGTCCAAATGACCGGTGTAGTTAAATAACCCTTTTACCTCGCCGTTAGCTCACCGGAAGTTTAAGCTGAAGTGAATTAAACCCAGCGGTCGCGCTAACCTCCCTCTCGCTTGCTCTCTCTCTCTCTCTCTCTCTCTACTCTCTCTCTCTCTCTTCTCTCTCTCTCTCTCTCTCTTCTATCTCTCTCTCTCTCTCTCTCGCTCTCTCTCTCTTTATCTCCCTCTCTTTCTCTCTCTTTCTCTCTTTCTCTCTTTCTCTCTCTCTCTTTCTCTCTCCCTCTCTTTCTCTATCATTCTCTCTCTTTCTCTCTCTATTTCCTTCTCTCTCTTTCTCTCTCTATTTTTTTCTCTCTCTCTCCTTCTCTCTCTCTCTCTCTCTCTCTCGCTCTCTCTCTCTTTCTCTCTCTCTCTCTCTCTCTCTCTCTCTCTCTCTCTCTCTTTCTCTCTCTCTCTCTCTCGCTCTCATGGTGGAAAGAATAAGAGCGTTTGCTCTTAAACTACTGGTGTCCTGATGTCGTGATCAATCCACACGCAATAATCAGTTCAGTGCGTTAGAAGCAATAGCACGTTTTTGCACTACGCTTGAATTGAAAGCAGACGAACAGAAGTAAGCAAGTATATGTTTCAGAACAAAAGATATGTGTGGCTTCAGGCCTATTAACGGTCTTAACTATTCTTAACATCGAAGTCCGTTAAGTGTTTTAGGCAGACGTTTATTTCTGGGTATGCTAGAAACATACAAGATGGTGTCATTGGCCTGCTCCATTCACACACTGGGACAGACAACATTGAACCAGCTGTCAGTGGAAGAAAATATATACAGGAATCATTCCTAAACCGATTCAAGAGATCAAAGACTTTCTGCTCACAGCCTGAAGGAGAGATGCTAAATATGTCAAAATCAAGACGAACGAGGACAATGTCAAGTTCTTTCTTTATTACGAGTGTCACTCGCCTTCAGACAAACCAACTTCGACTTCTTTCCTTATTACGAGTGTCACTCGCCTTCAGACAAACCACCTCCGACTTCAAAGGTGCTGGCAATTTACATCCCTAAGTCAAGGACTATATTTAAGTCTAACTGACCGGTGTAGGGGTTGAACCTCGGCATCAGCTAAGTTGTAGCAGATACTTGTACACACTGGTCATCCAGGACAGAGACAAGGCAGAGAAGCCGAGACAGTCACTGCCCCCGGCCTGGCAGTCAGGGAGCTTAAGAGATTCAGTGCTAAACAGAAAGTAGGTTTGGACCAAACATAAATGAATGGTGGAGAATGGGAAGTAGGGGCGTGTCACAGTTCTGAATTAAAAGTTGTTAATGTAGCAGCAGACATGTTGTTTTGTTTATCAATTTAGAGAGGATTGTAATGGAAAAACTACCGTATTTATATTTTAGCCATAATTTGATTTATAAGGCCATGGCTGTTACGGGAAGTTTGAATAAGACGATTTATCATCCAATGCCAATGAATCGGTTAAGTGAAATAAATACAAGAAATCATGGCTGTGTTATTACCGAAGAATTTAACCTGAATATCACAGAGAGAAATACCAATGACCAAGTCCTACAAGAAACAAATGAAAATTGTAACCTCATTAGAGAAATTAGACGTAGACGGTCAACTTTTTTTGGTCACGTTATCAGAAGAAATAAATTGGAGAAATTGGTGACAACTGGCAAGATCGAAGGGAAGATAACAAGGGGAAGGCAGAGAAAAAAATACCTGGATGGCATGACCACGTGGCATGGTCGAAACAAAACCACTGCGCTGATTCACGACTTTGGTGATAGAGTGAGCTGGCGAAACATGACCACCCATGCTTATCGACATGGCACATGATGATGATGGTGGTGATGATGATGATGATGATGATGATGATGATGATGATGATGATGATGATGATGATGATGATGATGATAACTCAGACAAGTGGCCTGCGTGGCCGCTGGGCTTAGTGCTCTTGTGAGCAAACCTTCAGTGCACTGATGGAAGGGCACGGCGTTCATTACCTACACCGGTCAGTTGGACTAAATCTTTGACTTCCCGTTCAGAAGTCAATGGCAAACTACTTAAAATTGCCTAGTACATCAAGCTAGGGCTGTGGTTGGTCGCTACGTCCTGCTAAAGGACATGCAACATTTGTTTATCACACAGAGAAGTGGAATAGTAAAATTGGGGTCCATGTTCTTTGATGACATTCAATTTGTACCTGCTCAAGGGACATAAGCAGAAACATTTTGACAATGAAAGATATATAGTGAATTGTGTAACTTTAGCCCAAAAAATAAGGTTCTAGGATGGACGAATTTTTCTTCTTCTTCGTCTTCTTCTTCTTCTTCTTCTTCTTCTTATTATTATTATTATTATTATTATTATTATTATTATTATTATTATTATTATTATTATTATTATTATTATCATCATTATTCCGTTGCTATTCGCGGTTACAGCTGACAGCTACGCTGCACCACCACTACCACGATCACACCACTACCACGATCCCACACCACTACCACGATCACACTACCCACCGCGATCACCACACCACCCACTACCACGATCACCACCACCACTACCGATCACCACTACCCCGATCACCACCACTACCACGATCACCACCACTACCACGATCACCACTACCACGATCACCACCACTACCACGATCACCACTACCGCGATCACCACCACCACTACCACGATCACCACCACCACTACCACGATCACCACCACCACTACCACGATCACCACCACTACCACGATCACACCACCACTACCACGATCACCACTACCACGATCACCACTACCGCGATCACCACCACCACTACCACGATCACCACCACCACTACCACGATCACCACCACCACTACCACGATCACCACCACTACCACGATCACCACTACCGCGATCACCACCACCACTACACGATCACCACATACACGATCACCTAACGCGATCACCACCACACTACACGATCACCCACCACCACTCCACGATCAACACCACACTACCACGATCACCACCACTACACGATCACCACTACCACGATCACCACTACCGCGATCACCACCAACACTACCGCGATCACACACACCACTAACCGCGATCACCACACCACTACGCGATCACCACACTACCACGATCACCACTACCGCGATCACCACCACCACTACCGCGATCACCACCACTACCACGATCACCACTACCACGATCACCACCACCACTACCACGATCACCACCACCACTACCACGATCACCACTACCACGATCACCACTACCGCGATCACCACCACCACTACCGCGATCACCACCACCACTACCGCGATCACCACCACTACTACCGCGATCACCACCACCACTACCACTGGAATTCTTGTTCAGAAAGCAATGGCAAACTACTAAACGTAAAATTGCCTGGTGAATCAACCTGGGTTTGGGTTGATTGCAACGTCCCGCAAAAGACATGCAATAATTTCTTATGCATCTGACGACATGCAGGGAAATATGGCAGGCAGTCAATCCTGCAGCCATTTGCTTGTCGCTTCTATGTTGTGCAGTTATTTTGAGTGCACATTCTCTCCTCTTCACCAGACCATGTTAGGTCTCTGACCGTGCCTGTATGAATGATTCTGTCGAAAAGCTGCTGCTACTGCTGTTGGGGACTACATCTGTCATCTTCCTCTACTGTGATGATTGATGTACGTTTATATTTTCTCGGTTTACGTTTCTGGTTCCTTCATTAGCATTTACACATTTCGCCGCCAACAATAAACTATCCAATCTATATCAGGCTGTCAAGAATGTTTTTTTTTTATTCGCTGTCTTTCTTTATATCTCATCTTTTCAGAGACAGACAGACAGACAGACAGACAGACAGACAGACAGACAGACAGACAGACAGACAGACAGACAGACAGACAGACAGGCAGGCAGGCAGGCAGGCAGGCAGGGTAGGCAGGCAGGAAAGCAGGCAGGCAGAGGATGACAGACAGAGAGACAAACATAGAGATAGATAGACAGTCTGTAACTGTCTGTTCACACCGCGTAGTGACACCAGAGTTGATGTTATTCCACTGGAATCCAAGAATTTTATCAGCGCTGGAGGACGCATTGAAAGCAGTGGAGACTACATCGAAGAATGATGCATTTGCTCTTTACTCTTTCAGAATATATTCACACACAAAAAGAGAACACATTTAAGGTTATAATCTGACGCCCCCTCTTACCATACAAAGTGGGCTTGTTCTAATACTCTTTCTCTCAACTACCAACTTTGCGTGCATTGCGACCATCACACGTGGACACCTCTTTTCAACGGCTTGAGGCGTATTAGCAGTGGCGTCACTGGGGTTGGTGTCACCCAGTGCGGTAAACTCTTGGTGTCACCCCTCTAGAATTTCACCATGGTCTTCTTCCGAGTGTTCCTGTACCATATATAATCGCATATAGTAATGTTTGTAAAATAAGTCAAAAAGTTAATAAGGACATAAGAAAGAAAACAAATTGAACAATATAACTTCAATACTTCAGGTAAAACATAAATAAAGAACTTCGACAAACTCGGACAAAGTTAAATTTTTGTTATTTTGCTATGTCTGCTTTGTCAAATTTGCAATTTTTTTATTTTGGCGTCACCCCTTGATTGTGTCACCCGGTGCGGTCCGCACCCGCCGCACCCCCCTAGTGACGCCCCTGCGTATTAGGTATATGGTGTTAGCTTCATATTTGTATAGACCAGTCGACAATCGATGGGTGATGTGGGCAATATTCTGTTCGTCGCCTTTACTTCCCAAAACATTTCTTAGTGCACGTTTATCGCCTGCTGGATCAGGGAGCTAAGGGCAATTTTTTTTTTTTAAACGTATTGCTCCGACATGACTCCCGGGTCAGCAAGCAAGCGATCTATCCACAGCATGACCATGGATGCCATATTGCTCTTGGGCTGGTAGCCACATGTAATACCCATTACATTACACTGGGTTAGTTAGTTGCATATCCTTTACAGGACGTTGCAGTCAATACGAGAATCATTGGGCTGTTCAAGGTTTCTTGGCAAGTTTACGTTCAGTAGTTTGCCATTGATTTCTGAACTAGCGGCACTCATGCCATTTTATACAAACCAAAATAAGGCGGTCTGCTGACAAATCACTCGTAGCTGTGTTTCGAATGCGGTATGCGGGATTACGAACTGCGCTGCACCTATATACCTTTCGCCACAGAACAAGGACACTGGGTGTGGGTTCTAGACACGAACGTGTCTCGAAGCAGAATTCAGCTATCATGTGATACGGTCATCCCATTGTCTAGGTCTGAATGCCCGGAGGGATGGGCGACCAATATTTTCCTCTTTAGCGGATGATGAACGCAGGTTGGAACCATCGTCTTCCCGCGATCACGACTCACTCATTAAACATTTTGCGACAGGGTATTGTTTATTGGAATGTGATTAACATTGAACAATCAACATAATCAGCTACATCACAGAGAATTTGCTAAGAATCATCATGCATAGAGTAAATAAGAAAACACAACCCGAAGTATGGGGAGACCAGTGTATGACCTTCTTAGAAGGCAAGGGCGCAGTAAAAGTTGTGTACTTGCTGAGAACATTAATCGACTATACAAAGGCTTTTGATAAAGTAAGGCATGTCACCATACTGAAGATGCTTACAGATCTACAAATTGACGGGAAAGACCTTAAACTGGTAAAAAATATTTATTGGAAACAAGCTGCCTTAAAGATTGACAATTAAATAGGTCACTATCAGCCTATTAATAGAGATGTGCGACAAGAGTATATATTGTATCCAGACCTTTTTTACCTTCTTCTTCTTCTTCTTCTTCTTCTTCTTCTTCTTCTTCTTCTTCTTCTTCTTCTTCTTCTTCTTCTTCTTCTTCTCCTTCTTCTTCTTCTTCCGCGTTCCGAGCCATTGAGGTTCTTTGCTGCAGATACAATCCGTCTCCATTCGTCTCTCTGGTTGACCCTCTCTTGCCAGTCGTTGATTCCAAGTGCTTGTAGGTCTGTATATATATTATCTCTCCACCTTATAAAGTGAAAATATTTTTAGAAATTTAGAGGATATGACGAATCACCATTGGTGAACATAACATCAATAACATTAGATATGCTTATGATACAGTATTGATAACAGACAATAAACAGGATCTGTAACATTTAATAGATACGATTATTGCACGCAGTAAACAACTAGGGTTATAATTAAATTGTAAGAAGACATATATTATGGTCGTCTTTAAGAAGAAAGAAATACCACGATTCTGGTGAGCATGTAAGATTTGTGAAACATGACCGCCCACGCCTACCGGCATGGCACATATTGAATTAATTGCAAATTTAAGGGGATGTAAGCAGAATTGAAATATCTTTTCCCGTGTCATATGTATTTTTAACACGAGTTATACCCCTTATTTCAAAGAAATGCATGTGGGCAAGGCCTCAATACATTTCTCATTGAGGTCACAATGGCCGAATGTAAACGAGCACTCTCTCTTACAACTTCCGGTGTGCTGATGCCGAGGGCGCGGGTTCGGCCCCTCCATCGGTCAGTGGGACTAAAATGTTGACTTCTCGTCCTTGACTTACGGAAGTAACTTACAAGTATCTCAGAAGTCAGAGTGAGTTCGCCTAATGGCGACTGACATTGGTAATAGGAAAAGCTAAAACACACGCAAAAATCAGTCCAGTGTACTAGAAGCAGTCGACACGAGTAAAGACTACTGTTAGGTTCAAACCGAACACAATGTTGAATGTAACAGCTGAATATAACATAAAGAACTGGTGAATGTAACAGCGGGATATAACAGAAAGAGCTGGTGATTGTAACAGCTGGATATAATAGAAAGAGCTGGTTAGTAACAGTTGGATATACTAGAAAGAGTTGGTTAATGTTACGGCTGGATATAACAGACAGAGTTGCGAATGTAACAGCTGAGTATAACAGAAAGAGCTGGTTAGTAACAGCTGGGACGCAGAGGTTTTTGCAAGGCACCAGGGCTGGGTTCTATACTGGCCAAGACCTACTGACACGTCCTCGTCGAGCGTCCTGGGCAACAGGTCCCTTCGGAGTCCTGGCTAACGTCAGTAGGATCGCTGACTCCTCCGAAGTCGGAGAGTGTCTGCCTGTACGGCGAGGAACCACCAGTCTGCACACCAATAAGCCAGAAATGGGACAACGGATACTCACGCAAACCTCAGTCCGGTATGACATCACACTAATTTTGGACAACAGGATGTCTTCATCCGACATACAGGACTTCACGCTGGAGTTCACAGCCAGCGAACGCAAGCAAGCAACACCTGGATGTAACAGAAAGAGCTGGTTAATATAAAATCTGAATATAACAGAAAGAGCTGGTTAATGTAACAGCTGGATATAACACAAAGTGTTGGTTAATATAACAGATGCATATATCGGAAAGAGCTGATTAATATAACAGCTGAATATATCAGAAAGAGCTAGTTAATATAACAGCTGGATATTAAGCCGGGAGTGCAGGGAGTGGCCAGCAGGGCCCGGAAGTGGAAATCCAGCAACTAATTCAGGACAATGCTCATTCGTAGTAGTAGTAGGCCTCTTTCAGTCCTGAAGGACTATAGAGTTGTGCCGCTTTTGGGGGGGGGGGGGTGTCTGGCAGCACCGCTGGTGACTGTATAGTCCAATGCGAGAGTGACAATCCCTGTCACAGTTTCCGCATCTGTAAGACGAGGCAAGTCCCGCAGTAAGTGACTGCGCTTTGAGCCTTTGCCGCCTATCCTCAGTTGTTGGATCAGATTGCTCTCAAAGAGCACCAGTCCGTTTCGTACATCTCTTCTCCAGGAGCATCTGTCTGTTGCAACTCTCTCCCACGTGTCTGGATCTATTCCAATGGTTTTCATATCTTGTTTACACACATCCCTATATCGCATTTGGGGTCTTCCGGTTGGCCTCTTTCCTGTGGCTAGTTCTCCGTAAAGGAGATCTTTGGGAATACGTTCATCCTCCATTCGAGATACGTGGCCCAGCCACCGGAGGCGTCTCTGCTTGAGGAGGGTGTGCACTGTGGTAATATCTGCTCGTTCAAGCACCTGTTTGTTATGTTATGTGTCTTTCCATGTTATGCCCAGGAATACGTCTCAGACATCTCATGTGGAAGGAATTCAACTTCCTTTCCTGTCTTGAGTACAAGGTCCAGGATTCAGACCCATAGAGTAGTGTGCTAACAACACAAGCTTTATATACTTGAGCTTTTGTACGCTCTGTTAGTCTATTATTCTCCCAAACTCTTTTAGCTAGCCTGGAAATGTTGTGGCTGCCTTTCCAATGCGTCTGTCGATTTCTGTCTCTAATGAAAGATTATCTGATATTGTCGACCCAAGTACACAAAATCGTGGACGACCTTCAATTCGTAATTAGCAATTTTGATTGACGGGGGCGCACCAGCGTCTTGTTCCATCACCTGTGTTTTATTTAGGCTAATGGTGAGCCCAAAGTCTTTGCAGGCGGCTGCAAAACGATCTATGAGCCTTTGGAGATCTTCTGCTGTATGAGTAGTCAGTGCTGCATCATCTGCAAAAAGTAGTTCTCTTACACATCTTGATCTTATTTTGGTCTCTGCCTTGACTCTTGATGGGTTAAAAAGTTTGCCATCAGATCTTGTGTGGGGGTATATGCCTTCAGTGGCAGACCCAAATGCCTGCCTTAAGAGAACAGCGAAGAAGATACCAAAGAGTGTAGGAGCAAGCACGCAGCCTGCTTTACTCCGCTGCTGATGCTGAATGACTGGGATGTTGAGCCGTCAATAAAATGGTCCCCTGCATGTTTTCGTGGAATGATTTCACGAGACTAAGAAGGGTGGGTGGACATCCAACCTTTTCAAGGACCTTAAAAAGGCCGTTTCTGCTCACGAGGACAAATGCCTTTGTGAGGTCGATGAAGGCAATATATAATGGCTTCCTCTGTTCTCTGCACTTCTCTTGGAGCTGCCAGAGTGAGAAAATCATATCGATGGTGGACCTGTTGGGTCTAAATCCGCACTGCAATTCGGGGTAGATTCTTTCAGCAAGAATGTGTAATCTTTTAAGGATTACTCTGGCAAAAATCTTGCCTGTAATGCTGAGTAGGGAAATGCCGCGATAGTTGTTGCAGTCGGTTCTGTCCCCTTTGTTTTTATAAAGGGTAACGATGTTTGCGTCTTTCATATCTTGTGGCATTGATTTTTCTCTCCAGCAGAGCTGAAATATTGCATACAGTTCTGGGATGATTGTTTCTTTGCTACATTTTAAAATTTCAGGTGGAATACTATCTTTTCCAGGTGCCTTGCCGGATTTGAGAGAGTCTAGTGCTTCGCTGATTTCTGTGAGGCAAGGTTCGTTATCCAGGGCATGCATGGCTGCCTCGATGTGCCTACACCGGCAACCGTCGAGGTATCAACTCGTAATAATGCAAAACAGCAACGAAGGACGACGAATTAAACTTGCGTCCTTACCTTGAATACAATGACAATCAACGGCAAAAGTCAAGATATCAAAACGCCACCAGAAGTTTATTCCGTAGCAGACATGTGAACATTAAACTCACGCAGACCTGTAGGTTGACCCCTATAGACGGGGTCGGGACTTACTTTACTGATCCACCGATGAGTGTTCAGTCTACTGCGCTCTGCTTGACGCCCTGATCCACTGATTCCATTTAAGCTGTAATTCCATTCTAGGTTTTTCCGCCCGGTTACTTCACTGCAGTGTCATCATCAACAGATCCCTCTCCTGACTCAGAGCTACCTCACGCTCATATCATCGTGTCCAGAGGTCACCTCACACAGATCCTTTGGAAAACACGTCCTTGTTCGAAATCCACCATCACAGCTTCTCCCGTTGCTATCTACTGACGTTCTCCTCTTCTACCGCCTATTCTGATGACGTCATTCTGTCTAAACGCCATGTGGCAGTATGCCCCCCTCCCTTTTAAAATGATGTAATCATTTTTTTTTCTTTACATCAAGAGAATTAACCTGACACATAGCAGTGTAGACACAATGACTTTCACGAAGACTGCCAATAATAACTATCAATGATCAAAATATAACTATACTAACATAGTATTTAATCTAACTACGTTAACTAATCAACTATTATCACAATTCATTAAATTAACTCTATATACACATACTAATATTATACAATGTTCATTCAGTTCACTCATATCATAATACGTGTTCACCGGTTTTCCTTTAAAGTAGTTACACCCAGTCACAAACCATCCAAGTGAAAACTCGACACAGGAGAAAAGTCACACAAGTCAAAGTTCTCAAAGTTCTCCATGCCTCATCGGTTCCTCTCCATGTAAATTTTCTTATCATCCTGTCAAAATCATATATTGACAGAAGTATCCAACTACTTAAACTATCTATTTGCAATAATAATATGTAATTGTTGATCTGTGTGTGTATTGCCAGTAAATTCGGTGCTATCTAACACATATTTCCAAACACTCTATGAACAAACAACTATAATAAACTAGGATTGAATAAATTGAATAAAATATTTATATTTATAGTTGATTTAAAATATCGGCAAGATTATAATTGAGTTGTAGATCCTACAGTTTTGTGAAGAATCATATCTCAAAGATTCAAGATTTCTAAGATAATAAATCAGAAATATAATAAATATTTAAATCAAATACTCTTCATAAAATTATTAAGTTCTCTAATAACGATATAGTTACGAACAATTATCTGTAGAATAGAGAACCAACATATTTTCACACACTTAATTGAAGAAAAATAGTGAAAACAATTCTGACAAGTATAACATTACACAGTGACATCTGGGATAACTAAGTAATAAGACCCTAATGTGTCTGTAGTGTACTATGTGTTGATATGAACCTAACACTTTCACATTCATCCCATTATATTTTTCTTTATTGTTTTCTTTTATTCTTCCTTTCATTTATTTTCTTTCTTTCTTTCAAACCTATAGAATCTCTCTTTTGCACGCATGCCAATATTTGTACATGGTAACCTTGTTGATTGGAACAATTTAATTGTTTTCAGTCTTGTGTATCTTCTTTTAACTTGTGAATGGATAATTGTATGCCGCACGCAGCGTATTTCTTTGATGTGTGTATCTGTTAGTGACATACTGTTTAACTTCAGCGTGCATGTGTGTAATACACCTAATGACTTCTGTATGTACGTGTTGGACACACTTCTTGACTTCGGTGCGTATGTATGTAATACATTTCTTGCCTTTTGTGTGTATATTTGTGCTATGCTTCTTCACTTCTGTGGGTATAATTTATGATATGCGTTTGTGTTGTAATGAACCCGTATTACAACGTATTGTTTCAAAATATGTCATTTACTGACAAATAATGCTCGTTTGCTTGGTTTTTGAGCATCAGTTATTTCTTCATGTTTGGTTCGTTGACTTTGTGCAAATCTTGGTATTTGCAATTATTTACCGTTATGCTATCACTCAGTAGCGTTGTATCATGCATGTCTACCGTTGATGTACCCTGTTCTATTTGCGTCTTTTCTTCTTCTTCTTGTGTTGTTTCAATTTGGGCATTTGTACTTGTAAATGTTTCGTTAGACTTGTGTTCGATAATTACTTTCTGAACGAAATCCCTGGCGTTCGGTTCATTCACTATTGTAGCAGATACTTTACCTGTGTGATTAGTTTCCTTTATTTCATATAATTGTCTCATACGCTCCTTCCACATTGTTTCTTTGCAAGATTCTCCTTTTCAAGTGTGAGTCGTTTTTGCTCGATTTCTGTCTCTGCGGTTTATCTGTCTTGCCTTTAAACTCTTTCTCATTTCAGCTATCTTTTCACGTTGCTGAGCTATCTCCTGTTCCTTCAGAGCTAGTTCACTTCTTTGATAGCCATTTCATTTTCCCTCCGTTCCTTTTCACGGGCTAATTCTCCAGCCATATCTTCTCGTTTCACGTGCACTTTGAAGTTGCTTTGCTGCATGTTGTTTCTCGTTGTTCTTCATTCCACGTGCGGTTGAGCTCTGAATTCTTGCATGACCCAATTTCTAAGTTCTGCTCCAGCCAATCCATTCTTCTTACCCAACTCTGTGAAATATTGTAGTGTCGACATCTGTCTACTGTGAAATAATTTATCTAGCTGAAATATATATAGAACAATGTAAAAATGTAAATATGTTCAATTCAGATAAGACAATCAATATAAAAACTGTTGAACAAAATGTGAACTGTAACTCAACAGCAATGTAAAATTGAACAATACGAATTTTAGTACTTCTTGCTATCTATATATCTGAAGTGTTACTATCTGTAAATAACAGAAAATATATAAGAAATATATTCAGTATAAAGAAATATAATACTAGACAGTCAACAATGACAGAAGAAGACTGACGAGGGACGTAACTATATATTTTCTTTCATAAAAGACAATATTATATTTTATAGAAAGTTATTACTATACACTTAACCCAAGACAACAATTATGTGTTGACCCCACAATATTCAAGTGTCCTTGCTTAATGTAGAAACGCTCTTCCAACCGTCCACACTATCATCTTTTACTAATTTACTTAATATTAAAAATAGGCACCTCATTATCATACACAATAACACATTAACGAACCGTAACATCTACTGGCATTTTCAGGCATCTCTTGTACATATGATAACTGAGTAGAGGAGTCCTGTCGTGCAAAAAAATTTCGACACATAGAATGTGTCGTATCAGTCAATAGAAATTGATCGCTGGTCCCACTCGAGTATTGTGTCCACATAATGACTGTTGCTCTGTTTGATACGATAGTACACATTAACTTGTACTTTCAGCTGGACTAGGAAGTCCGTGTACCACCCATAACACGTAGTAATTGTGACAAGCTGACTGTGTCTGGTGTCATCATGATGAAAAATAGTAGGTTTGTCATCCGTGTGATAGTGTACGTCTGTCTGGCGTCAGATGTGCTGAGGACATGTAACGTTCTCGATGCGTTTCAGGTGCAATAGTAGTGTCCAGTAGTATCTTGATGTGGATAAGGTCCTTATGTCCCGAGTATATATAAATATAACTGTCCAATGTGAATCGGTTTATCGATTAAATACCTTGAACAATTGGGTACTATGTGACATTAAATATATATTGAAGTTTCCCGTGAAGAGTAAAGTTAAAAGTAATGAAGTGTTACTGTGTAAAGTTTGTAACGTTCAATGTTCGTATGTGACAGTAGTGAAGTTTCAGTGACGATCGTTGTTGAACATTACTTGCATCATGGCGTACTGTGTTGTGTCACCGCTTTACGCGGTGCTGAAGTAACCTCTTCAGGGCACAAGCCTGGGCAATGGAATCGGAGAACCAGCTGTTGCCCCAGTAGCAGGTTCCCCCTCTCCACGTCGCCGATGTTGACCAAGGAAAGGCAGTAGCCAATGCAACTTGGCATCGGTGCCAGTCGCAGGAGTTGCCAGAACTATGTTGTTTACAACATGGAACTGCCTTAGGGACTCTATCTCCGGATTTGTCCTCAGGGTTTACTACCGAAGCCTTTCCCGATATGGGTATACCCGCAACGCAGCGGAGGTTTGAGATTTAGAGTTTCCTTCTCTTAGAAGAGATACCAACCAAGGCTGACGGGCCTCCTCTGCCCGGGAATCAATAAGGAGGGAAGTCTACCATTCTTCCTTCCTGGCAGTGATCATACTGATCGGATGACCGTAGCTATTGTCTCTACTGAGAGATCCTCTGCCCACCGTCACCGACTTGAAACCATAACCAACAACTATCTGTCAGCTGCTCCCAAGTCCAATCCACCACCTGCTTGCATGGCTTCACGTTACCCTGTTGGGAGGGGGGGGGGGGGGCTAAACGGGTACTCCACCTTGCCTAAGGGTGTCCCGTAGGCTAGCGGAGGGAAGGAGGCACCATACTTCTCCTTTGATAGGGTGTACCCCTACCCCGCTACCCCTGCTCACACATTCGAGTGATGTGATTATCTACACAGATGGTTCGGTGTCAAAAGGTGAGAGAAGTGGCTGGGTTTCATAGCCAAAGCTAATGGTCGATGTTTGGGGCAGGAGAGCCTGGCATATGATACCACAACATCCAGCTTAAGAATGGAAGTGGAGGCAGTCACTGCGGCTCTCCGCTGGATGGAGAATACGACACACACACATATCGTCATTGTAACTGACTCAGAAAGCATGCTGACGAGGGTGAGGACGGGCAGACTTCGTGCGGAGTGGCTTGCTTCGCTTCGGAGGTCACGGGTGACAAGCATCGCCTGGATCTTTTCTCCGGGGCATGCCGGTGTGCTGGGAAATGAACAGGCGGACAGATTGGCTGGCTCTGCAGAACTTGGTGGAATATTGATACATGACAAGGCAGACGTGGTTGCGGCCTTGTGGGAGCACGTGCACACCTCGGAGGAGCAAATGGAGTACCATGGTCTGGCAAGAATGAGACAACGAGGAGTGACGAAGGGATCTGGCCGACGCTCAACGCTCAAAGGAAAGGCGAGACGGACTTATAATCAGATTGCTACTGGTACTATTAGTGTTGGAACTCTTCGCTGGCTGCTGAGGATTGGGACGGAGCAATTATGGGAATGCCCAGAATGCTGTGATGTCGATTCCTAAATCAATCAATCAATCAATCACAGCTGGATATAACACAAATTGTTGGTTAAAATAACAGCTGAATATATCAGGCAGCGCTAGTAAATAAAACAGCTGGATATAATACAAAGTGTTGGTTGATATAACAGCTGAATATATCAGAAGGAGTTGGTTAATTAACAGCTGGATATATCAGAAGGAGTTGGTTAATTAACAGCTGGATATATCAGAAAGGCCGATCTCCGTGGCGAAGGTGTTATGGACGCGGTTCATAATCCCGCTTACCTGCGTTCGAAATACAGCTGCGCGTGATTTGGCAGCAGACCGCGTTGCACTGGGTTTTAACGAATTGGTATTGGAGCTGGTCGCTCAGAAAGCAATGGCAGACTACTGAATGTAAATTTGCCAAGACATCAACAACAGCAGTAAAATGCTGGTGTTGACAGCGATGTCCTGTAAAATGATATTTAGAAAATATATAAAATAAAATTTAAAACAAAAATCAGAAAGAACTGGTTAATGTAACAGCTGTATATAAACCAAGAAATTTTGGTTAATGTAACAAGTAGATATAACAGAAATGACTGGTTAATGTAACAGCTGGACATAAACCAGAAAGAGTTGGTTATTGTGACAGTTGGATATAACAGAAAGAGTTGCTTATGTAACAGATGGCAAGAACAAAACAACAAACAAAAACAAACAACAAAACTACCATTACATTCATCAGAATCCCTTATTTCTAGTTTACTGAACAAGTGGTATTTGAGCCTGTTATGTCCCGCGTGCAGTCTAAAAATTGCTGCTTGTTTACTTTGGTCGCGATTGTAATGTTCATCGTTTGTCTAGAGGCCCGAATATTCAGATGTATTTATAAAAGCTCGTCTTTTCAACCCCTTGGTCTCATCATAGTTAATGCAGAACAGCATAGCGAAATGGATAATAACGCGCTTTCTTAAACATCCGTTGTGCTGATGCCGAGGTAAGGGGTTCAACCCCTACACCGGACAGCTGGACTAAAATGTTGATCTATCGTCTTGACTTGGGGACGTAAATAACAAGTACCTTGAAGTCGGAGTGGGTTCGCCTGATAGCGAAGGACACTGTTAATAGGGAAAGCTAATCCACACACAAAATTCAGTCCAGGCACTACTAGAAGTAGCGTGTATGGACTACGCTTGAGTTCAAAGCAAGCGAGCGCAAATAAAAATCATAGTTAATATCTGCATGAAGTTTCCTTTGCCATTCTGTCAGCCTCTTTCTTCACTTTATTGGTAAATGTACCTCGTAAGAGTATGATGTTCACGCAACAAACAAGATGAAGCAGGAGAAAACCGGCGTTCACCAGCAAAGCTAAGTGAAACAAAATGTTGCATGTCTTTTGCAGGACGTCGCTTTCTAGACAATGATTGCTTCCTGAAAGAGAGTCCACGTTTAAGTCCAGCTGACCGCTGTAGTGGTTGAACCAATTACCCCGCCGTCAACGCGCCGAAAGTTTCAGAACGACGGCGCTGTTATCCTTTCGACCACGCTGACTGTTGTAAAGATCAGTTATTAAAGAATAGGGTGTATTTGTAATGACTGTGCAGTGTTTGAAAATATTGGCGGTCCAAGTTTTGTATTCACCCTCTGTTGTGTTCATGCAACACAATAGGGAAATACAAAACTTGGAATGGCAATATTTTCAAACACTGCACAGTCATTACAAATACAACCTGTAAAAGGTCATATACTCATTAAGGCGAATTGGGCATACAGTGCTAGGTCCATATTTGTATCGACAGATGAGTGTTTGTAGCCTCCAGTAAAGGTCCATAAATTCGGAGGCTGAAGTGGTCAGTGGCACACCGATGGCTTTTACTTCTCAAGACGTGGTTGCGGCCTTGTGGGAGAACGTGTACACCTCGGAGGAGCAAATGGATTACCATGGTCTGGCAAGTATGAGACAGCGAGGAGTGACGAGGGGATCTGGCCAACACTCAACGCTCAGAGGAAATGCCAGACGGACATATAATCAGATTGCTACTGGTACTATTGGTGTTGGAACTCTTCGCTGGTTGCTTAGATGCTTATGGGAATGCCCCGAATGCTGTGATGTCGATTCCTAAATCAATCAATCAATCAATCAATCAAGACATTGCTTGGTACCCATATTAGGTTGCCTAGACCTGAGAGGTCAACTCAGTTTTATACATCGGAATCCGCTCACCAGTAAAGTTGCGGACACCTTATCCCACTCGTCATCTCTTACTGGCTACTTTAATGTTTCCGTGCAGGTAACACGTGTGAACAATACACAATAACACAAAGTAAAACAGATTTTCGGAACAGAATCACGAAAAATAGAGGACGTTGCCTTCACCAGCAAACAAATACATACACAAAACACAACTTATAGAGAAAGTAAATAAGTCTAAACCACGGATGAAAACATATAACGACTAACAGGAGGCGATAGTACACTTAGTTGCAGTTGTAAACATAATTAAAATATGAATGAAATTAGTGGAACTGAGGTAAAGCTGTGGAAATGTAAACAATATAAAAATAACACAAAGTAATGCAGCTTTACAGAATAGAATTACGAAATATACAGACGTTGCGGCGACTAGCCTTCATTAGCAAACAAATACATACACAACACACAGCATATAGAGAAAGTAAATTAGTCTAAAAACACGGATAAAATGGCGTGTAAGCCGATAGAGGCGCTGACATAAACATCCCGGACGATGTGAACCACACAATGGGTCCCAGAGAAGTTTCCTGCTGTGGGTCTGTGATGTGATAGGGCCTTCACATTGTGTGGGCTGGAAAGCACAGAGGAATTAGTGCCAGTATTTTCCTCTGTTAGCGGACGATGAATGCAGGCGTCGGAGCCTCGGCGCTGGTAACATTATCGGCGGAACAACTATACTAATTCTCCCGCCTAGGCATTGTACAGGCAAGGGCTAGTATGCCAGGACTTCACTTTCAAAGAACGAACGAATGAACGAACGAACAAACTTTATTTTCAAAGGATTGAGAATTGGGCACGCAGGCCCAGCTGACATTCTGTCCTTCTTATATCTCTCCTCTCATACGTTATTTCATTCATGAACCACTTATGAAGCTAATCTGAGATGCTACAATATGCATTAAAGCACATGGAAAGTAATCAGTAATGCATGACTCAATAAAGTAATTTTGAATATTTTTTTTTTTGCATAAACTATTTAAAAGACATCGCGGTCAACACCATCATTTTACTGCTGTTGTTGATGTCTTGGCATGTTTTACGTTCAGTAGTTTGCCATTGCTTTCTGAACGGCCAGCTCCCATGGCAACACGTTAAACCCCCAGCGCGACGCGGTCTGCTGCCAAATCGGTCGCTGCCGCGTTTCGAACTCGTGGTAAGCGGCTCACGAATCGCGTTCGAAAGTCTTTAGGCCACGGAGACGGTAAGTTTGAATATGACCATTATAAATACCTAAGGTATGTGTAATCTTTCATACATATTTTTTTCCATTTCTTATTTACAGGACATTGCAGTCAACACCAGCATTTTTCAGCTGCTGTTGATGTCTTAGCAAGTTTTACGTTCAGTAGTTTGCCGTCTGAACGACCAGCTTACATACCTTTCCGTAAGAAACCAACGCGACGGGATCCGCTGCCGAATATCGCGCAGCTGTGTTTCGTACGTGGGTATACGGGATTACGAACAGCTTCCTGAACTCCTTCGCCAGTGAGATCGGCACCATACATATTTTTTTTCGCATATCTTATTACAGGACATCGCTGTCAACACCAACATTTTACTGCTGTTGTTGATTTCTTGGGACGATTACGCTCATTGGTTTGCAATTGCTTTCTGAGCGGACAGCTCACATATCCCATAAGTAGTGGGCGCGGCGGGAACCGCTACCGACTGTCGCGCAGCTGCGTTTGTTCACGTGGATCAACGGGATTACGGAGAAAGTCGCTAACCTCTAGGCCAGGGAGCGCGGCCCATACATATGGGCATGTTTATTATACTAGTTGTCGTTCGAGATCATTTTTATTATTTTTATTTAACGGGGGAATGTGGTCTGTACTGAGATAGTGTTCGAACAGGTTGCGACTGTAAGTATCGTGATTGATGGCGTCTTTCTTGTGGAAGATTTTTCCACAACTGAGCGGCAGAATACGCTAAGTTTGTTTTGTATAGGGTCTATTTTTTAATGACTGTGCAGTGTTTGGAAATATTGTCGGTCCAAATTTTGTTATTTTACCTATTATGTTGCATGGACTTTACAAACCACGCCATCCTTTCTTTCGCAATCTTCTTCAGCTCCCTCCGTGTCCTCCCAATAGGTTAATCTTGTATTCACCTCATACTGGCGTCTTTGCAAGCTTATTCTTGTACAAGCATACATACTTCTCACCGGGCGTCTTGGAGACTTTTCCGCGGTTGAAATTTGTGTTGTAAGAAGGACGACGTCTGCAAGCAAGTCGCTGAACTACTTAAGGTCAATGAACCTAGAAACCACCTGAAGCCGATGACGGTGTTGCTCCCTGACTGAATGTTTGTATAGACAACAGTTCTCCCTGGGTGGAGGTTGTCATGAACTACGCCACGCCCCTTCCTTTCCTTTGTACACCTTTTCAAATCTCTCCTTGGTCTGTGACCTACGTGAGTAAGCCAAAGTCTGCAACCTTGACCTCGTTGTTATAACATCCGGAACAATGGTGGCGTAGACGATAAGATGCGGAATATGATGCAAATGGGGTCATGGGGTCGATGGGGTTTGATAAGTGGTTTTGTTGTAGCGAGGTCATCGTGGTGGTTCGATAATAACTAGGTAAGTTAGATGCATGTACTTTACGGGACGTCACAATCAACCGAAGGTGGTTATTTGTGATTTCCTAGGTAATGTTTTGTTCAGTAGCTCCCCATTGCTTTCTGAACTACCGATGCTCGTACCACTGGGACAATCAACGCAAAGCGGTGTGTTTACAAATTGGCTGTCGGCATTGTGAAACCCTGTTCACTACCACTAACTCACAAATATCGACACGTGTACACAGATGAGGCAGAAAGTCCACGTTTAGTCACGGTATTACGGGGTTTGGCGAACAGTTCACTTCTTGACTTCCTGAAAAAAATTGCCCGCAGGATCCAGATTACACTCAGCGCTCCGGGTAAAGGCAGGACGGACACATAATCAGACTGCAACTGATACCATTAGTACTGGGACTTTTCGCAGGTTGTTGAAGATGAAACAGTAGCAGGTTTGAAACATTCTTACCTCAACTCAACTCAGCTCTTCTTTTGCTGTCTTCCTGCGTGTACAATGAAGAAGTAAAAAGTCGGCGAAGACAGAGCCGACACAATCGCTGCAGAAATCAGTTGCCCAGGGCAACGATCTGGACCAGGGATGCAAATCTGAGATCAGCTGTTTAGAGGTCATTTTCGTGACAGACGAAACAGTTAACCGGCCAAGGAATTCAGCCCTAGGTAATCTATTTATTCCTGTGGGTGTGTTTCCTGCAATACATAATGTAAAATATCAATAGCAAGTTACAAGAATTGGAATTTCTGTGATTGCCTTTTCTCTTGTGCTTGTCTAAGGTTGTTTTTTAGTTCGTTCGCGCGCTTTGAACTCAAGCGTAGTCCACACACTTCTAGTGGACTGGACTGATTTTGTGTGTGTGGATTAGCTTTCCCTATTACCAGTGCCCCTTGCCATCAGGCGAACTTACTCCGCCTTCTGAGGTACTTGTAATGTATGTCCCCAAGTCAATGAAGAGACGTCAACATTTTAGTCCAACTGACCGGTGTTGGGGTTGAACCCGCTACCTTAGGCATCAGCACACCGGATGTTTAAGAACGCACTTATCCATTCGGCAAAGCTGACCTGTGTGTAAGGTTCTAACCACAGACACGACACAACATGTAACAATTATAATGATTAAAATTGTTTTATGTCGTATTTCATGGAAACAAAACAAAAAACAAAAACAAAAACAAAAACAAAATAAATAAAATACAGAGGTTCTAGAAAAACTGAGAATAAAAGGGCAGTTGATGAAAGAAATGAAACAGAACAAAGTTAACTATTTCGGCCAAGTTAAAAGACATAACATGCTTAGGGAAACCATACTGGAGGGTAAGGTTGGAGGCAAGCGAGCAAAAGGTAGACAATGGTACAAGTGGAACGATAACATCAATGATAAACAGCAGTCTGGCATATATTCAGAGTGTTTGTAAAGTCTCACTGCACTCTGTATGTAGAACAAATTTCAAAAATGAAGTACATTATGTCATCAAAAATGTTGTAAACAATTTATTAAATCAGTTACAATAGTCATAGCTATGATCTAACGCTGTTTTGAGGAAGCAGGAAAGTACCAATGAAGTATTCTTTATAACAGATGTTGGAAATGTCCACTAAGTGCTTCAAGACATGACTGTAAACATTTCTTCCTATTATTTCTGCCGTTGATGACAACATTCTGTTTGAAGTGGAAAGAATTACTCCAGCAGAAGACAGCCATTCACTGCATATTTCACGATGGACTGCAAGCACATTTTTTGATGACATCATGTACTTCATTTTTTTTTCAAATTTGTTCTACATACAAAGTGTAGTGAGACTTTACAAACACCCTGGCACAATCAAGGCTAGAGACAGACGGTGCTGGAGATCCATTGCAGCCAACCTTCTTTATGGAGACGGCAGCTGATTTATTTATTTATTTATTTATTTATTTATTTATTATTATTATTATTATTATTATTATTATTATTATTATTATTATTATTATTATACATCAAATACACCCTTTACCCTTTTGTTGTTTATGAATAGATGTAAAGTTTAGTGTAGCGTACGTCATCATGTGCGTGCTGTGAAGAAAGTAATGTAACGATCTTTTGCCACCATGAATGGGGACGTAATTAGTATATAGTGCTATCCCCATGTTTGTACAGCCCAAATCGGCACTCAATGGACGCTGTAGGCAATATCAAACCGACTGCCTGTGCTTCCCAGATGAAATTACTAAATACCAGCCATGGTACACAACCTGTAGTGATATTGACAGATGCAAAATCAGTACTCGAGGTGCTCCTGTCTGGGAAATAGCCAGTACTAGGGACACTACTTTCTGAACTTAGCAGTCAGAATAATGTCACCATACAGCGGATACCATCCCACTGTGGAATACCGGAAACGACAGAGCTGATCGATTGGCTAAGGAAGGAGCAAAAGATGAACAGCCTGATGTGCCCGTTACATACCACCAAAAGAAAAGAATGACCAGATCAGCCAGAAAGCCACCAAATCCTGCTCAAGACGACTACCACATTATGGACAGACCAGAACAAGTCATTATTCTGCGCCTCAGAACAGGGCACAATAGATTAAGCAACCACATGTATACACAATTCAAGATTGGTGACTCAGCCATGTGCACATGTGGATTGGCGTCGCAGACAGCAGAGCACATACTCCAAGACTGCCCAAATTACAACATATCTAGGCAAACCTTCTGGCCTAGAGAGACGACAGTGGAAAATAAACTCTATGGACCGCTTAGTGAACTAAAAAAGAGAGTTAAATTCATAGAAGAGACAACATTGCAGTTATAGACATATTTCAAGCGAACGAAAGAAGAAGAGGAAACACTTCCCAGATTATTTCCTGATACTCATCTTAGACTTGGTTGACGTTAAAGCCTAGTGCAACATAAAAAACAACCCTGTCTCTATGACGACTCGAACTCAAGACCACCGAGCCGGCAGGCAAGCGTGCTAGCCACTCCGCCAACGCGGCTCCCGTGATATGTAGTAGAACGTTCTAAGTGTATTCATTGGTGCCAGACATGATTTCACGTGAACATTAATAACTAATGTTGATCTAAACCCTGGTCAGTAGAGGCAGGTGTGAGCACTCTACTTAATAACATGAGATGAGGGTCTGGTAGTAGGCCAGAGGTTCTATAGCAGCCCGACACGGACGATAATGTCTAAAC
>JACEFZ010025248.1:0-55000 GCA_014155875.1 Cepaea nemoralis | reverse complement strand
TGTCTGTTGTCAAGCGCAAACGATCATCTCTACAAACTGTTCCCACTGTCATAGGCCGATCTTTTCTTTGCATTTGTCTGTGCAGTTGCCAGAATTTCCGCAGTGTTTTATCACCTCCAATCTCCTTCATAAAACATTCCCATTTTGCGTTTTTGGCCTCTGCAGCACAGCGCTTGAAGACCTCTACCTTGTCTTTCTTGACATTTTCTGCTGTGTGCACTTCCTCTCGTGAGCTTCGGGCTGTCTGATACAGAGAAAAACACCGCGAAGGTAAACTCAGTTACTAATTTCCTTTCTAGGTAGATCCGCCATCAGCAAACATTACGCGGGCGGCATCCCGGGCCGCAGCGGGCCGCACGCCTCACTTCGACTGCTCTAACTAGGTCACAGTTAATGGTTCGATCGTGGAAAGGACAGGAAGTGAGTCACGCGCGTGGATTGATGGGACAGGGCAATGTCAAGACTCGTGGGAATTAAATGAGGACGCACACGTACTCGCGCATATGCACACGCACACACATATTCACACGCACACACATATTCACACGCATTCTCGCTCTCATACTCACGCGAGTAATAAATTTACAGAAGAAAAGGAACATTAGGCGTGTCAGAACAGGCGAGGCTCAGGTAAAGTTGCTCTATTATAGCCATAGCAGATACTACCGCAGGTGTGTGACTGTTAGGCCTTCATATATTCTAGGTTATCACATTATGAGGTGTGGTATTCAGTTCCCTTCTCGACGCCTGTCCTTCAAGTTGGTTAGTTACATATCCTTTACAGGAAGTCGCAGTCAACCCCATCATTTTTTCACTGTTTGGGATCTCTTGGCACGTTTACGTTCAGTAGTCTGCCATTGCTTTCTGAACGACCGGTACCCATACCATTTTATATTTTTAAACATCCAACGCAAGGAGGTCTGCTGCCAAATCGCCCGCAGCTGTGTTTCGAACACGGTATGCGGGATTATCATCTGCGTCTTTAACACCATCGCCAGCGAGCCGGCGCTTTCCTTCAAGAGAGGAAGGAAATAATGGAACTGATACGAGCTGGCCTGCTCCGTGGTCACAGGTCACGTGAACACACATATACAAACGGCCATCATCATCACGTGCCCTGCCGAGTAATGTAAGCATACCTGCCACTCATTTTTTTTTTTCGTTCGTTCGTTTTTGAACTCAAGTGTACCGATTTTTACGTATGGATTAGCTTTTCCCCTATCATCAGTGTCCCTCGCCATCAGGCGAACCCACTCCGACTTCTGAGTACTTGCAATTTACATCCCCAAGTCAAGGACAAGAAGTCAACATTTAGACCAACTGACCGGTGTAGGGACTGAACCCGCTCCCTCGGCATCAGCGCACCGGACGTCACAGAACGAGCGCTCTTATCCATTCGGCCATGCTGAACTCCTCTGTGAAGATCCGGCTCTGTGGCGAAGGCGCTATGAATGCAATTCGTAATCTTGTATATTGTGTTTGAAACACAGCTGCGGGCGATTTGGAAGCAGACCGCCTTGCGTTGATTCCCACACAATAGTACGAGTGCCGGTCGTTCAGAAAGCAATGAGCGTTAACATGTCAAGAAATCACAAACAGCCAAATAAAAAATTAAAAAAAACAAACAAACCTGGAGTTGACTGCCACATCCTGTAAACAATATGCAACTAACTTTTAACTCTGCGATATTCTGCCTTTGTCTTCTTTTATGTCCTTTATCGTCTTGGACTGCCAGAAAGAGGCTAATGAAACTAAGACATTCTATAGAACATTAAGAAAGAGACAAACAGCTTTATTTGGTCATGTGATGAGAAGTGAGACATTGCAGAACATCGTGACAACTTGACAGATCGAGGGGAAGAGAGACAGAGGCAGACCAAGAGAATTGATACTGGATGGATTGAGACGGTGGCGTGGAGGAATATCAGCAGCAGAGTTAATCCAGAAAACCAAGAAGACCGAGGTCTGGGAAAAGTCATGAAAGCATACGTCAGCCGGATGGTACTTGATGATGATGATGATGATGATGATGATGATGATGATGATGATGATGATGATGATGATGATGTCTTGAACCGTGCTATTCTCGTTAGTGCCTTCGTTACTTTTCCCCCTCCCCCTCCCTCTCCCCCCGTATAGCGTTCAGTTTGTTTCATGCTTTCGTCAATTCCCGTGTCCTGTGTAATACGGTTGTTCTGGGCCGACAACCGGGTTAACCTTCCTGAAGACTAAGAGATATAACAGATCACGACACAATGAGTTGAGGTGGCCAGTTCTCTTTCTCCCTTCTAAAATATGTTCCGGAACAATCTAAAAATGATCCGGTACCGAGGTGAAGAGGCTGCCGTGGTAGTGTAGTGGCTAGCACGCTGGCCGGTCGGCCCTGTGGACATGTATTTGAATCACGAATCTGGGCTGCCCGGTCGACCCAGCCTAAACCGAGTACCAGGAAATGTCCAGGGAAGTAAAGGCATCCGGCATGCTACTGACCCCATCAGTCATCGATGAGATATCATACATGGCGCCGGCACCATATACCCAGTACATCCCATGGCGGGTAAAAGGATCCCTTACTTTTTGATTACTTATCTGACGAGACTGGGTCGACGCCCTATCTGTATTGATTCCGAAAAGAAATCCAGGCATTCCTGGGGATTGACTTCCTAGTCACTGTATGTACAGGGTGTATTTTTAATGACTGTGCAGTGTTTGAAAATATTGCCGGTCCAAGTTTTGCATTAACCTATTTTGTTGCATGAAATTTATAGAGGGTGAATACAAAACTTGGACCGGCAATATTTTCAAACACTGCACAGTCATTAATGATACACCCCATACATACGAGGTGTGTGGGAGTTTCATTCGCGGTTTCATCCGCTACCTACATCTGGTCGTGTCTGTAGCGAAATAGGTAGCGAACGCGATTTGCAATACCACATACCGCATTCGAAATCAACTTCAGGCAATTTGGTAACGGTCTTGTGTTGATTTTTAACAATGGTATGAGAGTTGATAGTTTAGAAAGTAACGCCACACTTTTTTAAAATTTCTTTTTCTCTGGCCTAGGGGTTAGCGTCTTTCTCCGTAATCCCGTATATTCCCATAAGTAACGCAGCTGCGCGAGAATCGGCAGTGATTCGCGCCGCGCTCGTAACTTACGGGGGTATGTGAGGCGGTCGCTCAGAAAGTACTGAGCGTAATCTTGTCTAGTACACCAACAGCAGCTGAAAGATGCTGGTGTTGACTGTAAGAGATATGCAACATTTAATAATTTTTTACAGGACATTGCTGTCAACAGTAGCATTTTACTGCTTTTGTTGATGTCTTCGCAAGTTTACGTTCAGTAATTTGCCAGTGCTTTTTGAACAAAGTTAAAACCTAACGCGACGCGATCTGCTACAAAATCGGTCGCAGCTGTGTTTCTAACGCAGATAAGAGGGCTCACGAATCGCGTCCGCAAGCCCTTAGCCACGAAGAATGCCACGCTTTTTTTTCATATCCCCTACAGGACGTTGCAGTCAACATTGCAATCAGTCAACAACGTTGCAGTCAACATCAGCATTTTTCAGCTGCTTTTGATGTACTAGGCAAGATTACGTTCAGTAGTTTGCCATTGCTTTCTGAGCGACCGACGCACATACCCCGTGAGTTACCAAAGTTACGAGAACCGCTACCGATTCTCGCGCAGCTTATGTTACTCACGAGAATATACGGGATTACTGAGAAAGACGTTAACACCGCCTAGGCCAGGGAGACCGGCGAAGACCACATTACTGATTGTAAATTTGCCAAGTAAATCATTAAAAAGCCGAACAATTATGGAGTTGATTGCGACGTCCTGGAAAGGGCAAACAACTAACTATAACCGGTGGTAGTTCAGAGTTCCACAATCCGTGGTGTGTTGATTCATCTCCGTGTGACACAGCACGCGCCTGACAGCTATGATTGGCTGCATTATTGATCCCAATCACTCATCCAGGGTCCGTGAGGTAGATTTTCTCAGCATGCTGCAAGTCTTCGAAATGCCGCCCCTGAAGGATGCAAGTCTTCGAAATGCCGCCCCTGAAGGATGCAAGTCTTCGAAATGCCGCCCCTGAATGATGCAAGTCTTCGAAATGCCGCCCCTGAAGGATGCAAGTCTTCGAAATGCCGTCCTTCCTTCGCTGCTTATGCCGCACCCTTACGGTGCCGCCTGATGAGGCCGCCTCTTTCTATCATAGCACGGCACGGCCCTGCACTCACCTCTCCCGTTTCCGTGGAGCCTGCTTGGCCAACAGATCCTCACACGTGTGTGCACATTGTCGTCTTGTGCTGTCCGCCTTTGCCGTGAACAGATTTGTCAGGGATTCCTCATGCTCACGCCTTTGATGCGCAACAACTCGGACAGGTCAATTCTGCGTTGGTTACCGCTCTTTTTATTTGAGCTTTGTGTTATCCATTTACACAATTCCCCCCCCCTCCCCTCCCCCCACTCTCTCTCTCTTTCTCTCTGAGTGTATGTATGTGTGTGTTTCTCTCTCTCTCTCTCTCTCTCTCTCTCTCTCTCTCTCTCTCTCTGTGGTGTGTGTGTGTGTGTGTGTGTTTCTGTCTGTCTTTCTCTCACTCT
Source organism: Cepaea nemoralis (assembly GCA_014155875.1). NCBI lineage: Eukaryota > Metazoa > Mollusca > Gastropoda > Stylommatophora > Helicidae > Cepaea > Cepaea nemoralis. The sequence goes on along the minus strand of JACEFZ010025248.1, from coordinate 50,394 downwards.
CTCTCCATCTCCCTTCCCCAGTCTCTCTCTGATAACCCTCTCTTATCTCTTTCTTCCCTCTCTACTCTTCTCCCTCCCTCCCTCCTCTCTCTCTCTCTCTGTGGTGTATGTGTGTGTGTTTCTGTCTGTCTTTCTCTCATTCTCTCTCCATCTCCCTTCCCCAGTCTCTCTCTGATAACCCTCTCTTATCTCTTTCTTCCCTCTCTACTCTTCTCCCTCCCTCCTCCCCTCTCTCTCTCTCTCTCTCGCTGCCTCTTTCCACCATCTCTGCATCTTACCACCGTGACTGTGTGGCTGTACGCCTGTGTATTTGCGAGTGTGGAAGTGTGTATGTGTCTGCCTTGCTGTATGTATGAATGAGGATATATTGGCGAGAGAGAGAGAGAGAGAGAGAGAGAGAGAGAGAGAGAGAGAGAGAGAGAGAGAGAGAGAGAAAGAGAAAGAGAAAGAGAGATGGAGAAAGAGAGAGTATATATGTACGTATGTATGTATAAGTAAAATTAGTGAGCTTGTGATTGTGAGATAGTATATGTGTATGCGGGTATGCATTTGTATGTTATTGAGTTGGTGTATAACTGAGAATTTGTGTAAATGATGTATAAGCAGGTATGTATGCATGTGTTTATGTGTGTCTGACTACCTGCCTGTCTCATATCATGCAAATATGCATTGTTTATGTGCACAACTTTCATTTGACAATGTTTGTTTTCTTTCCTATGTAAATGTAACATGAACAATAAATAATTGATGTGCGAAAGATGAGTGATTGGAAGGGCGAATGTAATACTAGCCTGTGTGCCCAATTTGTGACCCTTTGAAAATAAAGGTCGTTTGTTCGTTCATTCGTTTGTTCTCTACTCTCTCTCTCTCTCTCTCTCTCTCTCTCTCTCTCTCTCTCTCTCTCTCTCTCTCTCTCTCTCTCTTTCTCTCTCTTCATCCTCTCTGTCCTCCTATTCTCCTCTCTGCGCTTCTCTCTCTCTCCCTCTCTCTCTCTCACACACACTGTCCAATTTGTTCCCTCTCTATCCTCTCTATCTATCTATCTATCTATTTATCTATCTATCTATCTATCTATCTATCTATCTATCTATCTATCTATCTATCTATCTATCTATCTATCTATCTATCTATCTATCTATCTATCTATCTATCTATCTATCTATCTATCTATCTATCTATCTATCTATCTATCTATCTATCTATCTATCTATCTATCTATCTATCTATCTATCTATCTATCTATCTATCTATCTATCTATCTATCTATCTATCTATCTATCTATCTATCTATCTATCTATCTATCTATCTATCTATCTATCTATCTATCTATCTATCTATCTATCTATCTATCTATCTATCTATCTATCTATCTATCTATCTATCTATCTATCTATCTATCTATCTATCTATCTATCTATCTATCTATCTATCTATCTATCTATCTATCTATCTATCTATCTATCTATCTATCTATCTATCTATCTATCTATCTATCTATCTATCTATCTATCTATCTATCTATCTATCTATCTATCTATCTATCTATCTATCTATCTATCTATCTATCTATCTATCTATCTATCTATCTATCTATCTATCTATCTATCTATCTATCTATCTATCTATCTATCTATCTATCTATCTATCTATCTATCTATCTATCTATCTATCTATCTATCTATCTATCTATCTATCTATCTATCTATCTATCTATCTATCTATCTATCTATCTATCTATCTATCTATCTATCTATCTATCTATCTATCTATCTATCTATCTATCTATCTATCTATCTATCTATCTATCTATCTATCTATCTATCTATCTATCTATCTATCTATCTATCTATCTATCTATCTATCTATCTATCTATCTATCTATCTATCTATCTATCTATCTATCTATCTATCTATCTATCTTCAACGTCTCTACACATTCCATCAATACCTAGCTCTCTCTCTCTCTATCTATCTATCTCTCTCGCGCGCGCGCGCACGCGCGCTCGCTCTCTGATTCACCTCAAAAATACAAAAGCAAATTAATAAAATAATACAAAGGTGAGAATGTTAGGGAGGCCTGCGTGCCCAAACACAAAACATTGAAATTAACATGTGTCTGTCTGTCCGTCCGTCCGTCCAACCGACCGTCTGTCTGTATCGTTAATCTTGCCTGTATCTTTACAATAAAACACACAATTTCTAATCAGCGTTATCGACAAGATAGCATGACGTCAGCAACTAACAGATCATGACACGTTTTATATTTGCTATTATGAAAGTCGTTATCGCCGAACAAACCCAACAACACATTAATGTGGAACACTCACGGGATGGGAGAGCTGGGACATACGCTTCCGAACCAAGACGCGACCTTGACCTGAGATCACATGACGCAAACACTGTTTATAGCTGCAGGGGTTATAGTTCGCGCTCGCATATCGGACTTAACACGTAGACTTTAAATAACTAATAAGAGGTTATGATTGACATTCATAGACGATACTAATAGTAAGAAAAGTGAAACATTGCTGACATAGTCAATCCAGATAGGAGTAGGAGTTCCAGTACTAACAAACCTGCACTAGGGACATTCCTACACGTGGTCAGTCCCCTTCTTCGGTAGCTAACGAAGAGCTCCAATGCTGATGGTACAGATGACAGCATTTTCCCGTACACGATGACTGTTGTCTAAACCCTCTGCCGACTCCCCTCTAAATCAGCTTCTTCAGATGTGGATCCTGTTTTGCTGGTGTTTCCACTTGGTCTCAAAAAGCTTTCACCAGGTCGGCCTTGTCATAAAATACTTCGCCGTCCAGAAGAGCGGCAGATACCAGACTGTTCATTCCTGCAGACTCTGGGAGGCAATCCGTGATATGCTACTGACCGTCTTTATGTCTAGTGATACAAGGGACTTTACGCAAAGTAACTAGATAAAAGGAAGACGATCACTTAAACGCTAAACTAACTCACTAGATACAAAGGACGCAGCCCACTGAAACGCTCAACCAACTGTTGTTGTTGTTTGTCCATCAAGAATGATGATGACCATACAATTCATCCAGTGGGGTTGAAAGTATGGAGCCGTGAGTTCTAAGATGGCTGATAAGGCCTATTTTGGCTCGAAATGTTCTTTGACAATGTGGACAAAGAATGCTTGACGTTTCTGGAGGAGGATTTTCTGCAGTGGTTTTTCTGTTCTGTCTTTTCTTCACAGCTCTTGCAGTCCTGGTTGCCTCACAAGTGACTGCACCCTTGCGTAATGATGCACACCACGAATTTCGGTCTCTGGCCGCAGTCTCCCAAGAGTCATGATCAATTCCAAAAGCATTCAGTTAGATTTTCAGAGTGTCTTTAAAACGTTTCCTCTGGCCGCCTTGGGAGCGTTTACCACAACGCAACTCGCCGTAAAAAATTCGTTTAGGGAGCCTGTGATCTGGCATGCGAGTCAAGTGACCAGCCCAGCGAATCTGATTCTTCATTAGTAGAGTGTGGATACTGGGCATGGACGCTCTTTCTAGGACTTCAGTGTCTGGGATCTTGTCTTGCCATTTAATCTTCAGTAACTTCCTAAGGCAGACTGTGTGGAAGTGGTTTAATTTCCTAGCGTGTCGCTGATAAACAGTCCAGGTTTCACAAGCATATAGCAGTGTGGATAATACAACTGCTTTGTAGACTTTCAGCTTTGTTTGCAGGCTTATTCCATTTCTGTCCCATACATTCTTGTACAGTCTGCCAAAGGCCGCGCTGGCCTTGGAGATTCTTGCATTCACTTCATCATCAATTGTGGCAGCTTGTGACACGGTACTGCCAAGATAGGTGAATTTGTCCACAACACTTAGTCTATGACCATTCACCTTGATATTCGGCACAGTGTGATTATTCCCTGGAGCTGGCTGGTACATAACTACAGTCTTCTCCAAGTTGATATTGAGCCCAAAGTTGGCACAGGCATGTGAGAAAGCTGAAACATTATGTTGCATGTCCGCCTCTGAGTTGGCGTATAGAGCGCAATCATCAGCAAACAGGAGCTCTCTGACGGTGTCGCTGTCAATTTTGGTTTTAGCTTTCAGCCTTCTGAGATTGAATAACTTTCCATCCATGCAGTAGTTGATGTCTATTCCAATGTCGTTGTTCTCGAAGGCATTCGTCAACATAGCTGAAAACATGAGGCTGAACAGTGTTGGTGCCAGGACACATCCTTGTTTCACTCCATTGGTGACAGGAAAGGGCTCAGACAGTTCACCATTTTCCTGTACTCTTGCCTGCATGCCATCATGAAATAGCCGCACTATTTGGACAAACTTTTGTGGACAGCCATATTTTGCCATAATCTTCCACAGTCCTTCTCTGCTGACTGTATCAAAAGCCTTGGTAACCAACTAGATACAAAGCAACACATCCCATTCCAGGGCTCAGCCTGTCAGACATAAAGCAAACATCCTATTCCAATGCTTAAATTACTAGATATAAAGGAAGCAAGCAGCCCACTTCATGACTCCTCCCTCTAGATATAAAGCCAACAGCCCACTTGAATGCTTACCTAACTAGATATAAAAAAGCAGGCTACTTCAACACTCAATCAGACAAAACCTACTGCTCGCTCCAATGCTTAACCAATTAGATATAAGTCTACATTAGGACAAAATCTATTAAATATGAAGCAAATTGCCAAACACTCCACCAGCTAGATGTAAAGGATGTACCACCACTATCATAACTACCATCTTCACCACCACCACTGTCGCCACCACCATCGTCATCACCACTATCACCACCACCATCATCACCACCGCCCCCATCATCGCCAGCACTATCATCATCACTACTATAATCACCATTATCATCACCACCACTATTACTATCACCATCACCACTACTATCATCACTACTATCATCACTATTATCATCACAACCACTATCATCAACAACACTATCATCACCACCACTATCATAACACCACTATTATCACCACCACTATTATCACCACCACTATTATCACCACCACTATTATCACCACTACTATTATCACCACCACTATTATCGCCACCACTATTATCACCACCACTATCATCACCACCACTATCTCCACCACTATCATCACCACCACTACCATCACCACCACTACCATCACCACCACTATTATCACCACCACTATTATCACCACCACTATTATCACCACCACTATCATCACCACCGCTATCATCACCACCACTATCATCACCACCACTATTATCACCACCACTATCATCACCACCACTATCATCACCACCACTACCATCACCACCACTACCATCACCACCACTATTATCACCACTATTATCACCACCACTATTATCACCACCACTATTACACCACCACTATTATCACCACCACTACCATCACCACCACTATTATCACCACCACTATCATCACCACCACTATTATCACCACCACTATTATCACCACCACTATTATCACCACCACTATCATCACCACCGCTATCATCACCACCACTATCATCACCACCACTATTATCACCACCACTATCATCACCACCACTATCATCACCACCACTATTATCACCACCACTATCATCACCACCACTATCATCACCACCACTATCATCACCACCACTATTATCACCACCACTATTATCACCACCACTATCATCACCACCACTATTATCACCACCACTATCATCACCACCACTATCACCACCACTATCACCACCACTATCACCACCACTATCACCACCGCTATCACCACCACTATCACCACCACTATAATCACCACTATAATCACTACTATCATCATCTCACTATCATCACTACTTTCACCACCACCACTATCATCAACACCACCATCATCGCAACCAAAATTATCACCTTCACCATCACTATCACTATCATCACCACCATATTACCGTCATCACTACAACCACCACTATCATCATCAATATTATCGCCACCACCATTTTCACCACCACCACTATCATCATCACTGTCATCACCACCACCACCACTATCACCACCACCACCACCACTATCATCACCACTATCACAATAATAACCACCATCACCACCTCCACTAGCATCACCACTACCACCACCACTATCACAATCACCATCACAATAATCACCATCTTCACCACTATCATCATCACAATCATCACCACCAATATCAACATCACCACCATCACTCCCACCACCACCACCATCGCCATCGTCATGACCACTATCATCAGCATCACTACCACCACCATCACTACCACCAACATCGCCACCATCACCACTATCACCACCACTAATAATATAAAATGATACAAAGTAGTGCAGCTTTACATAACAGAATTACGACACATACAGGACGTTGCGGCGATTAGGCTTCTTCAGCAAACAAACACATTCATAAAACACAGCATATAGTCAAGGAGATCTCCTGTGACTACATCAAAAGGTGACGACAGGACGAGAAGAACAAAAGGATGAACAAATGAAAGCAATGAAGAGAAAATGAGAATTGTAAAAAAATGTTCCTACTTACCTCACAATTCCGATCTATGTATAAACATGGTTATACAATGGTTATACACAGATCGGAATTGTGAGATAAGTAGGAACATTTTTTCCAATGCACAAATGTGGTTTCTGAAGAAAATGCAAAGAATACCATGGACAGATAGAAAAACCAATGACCAAGTACTACAGGAGACAAATGAAAATCGTACATTGATTAGAGAAATTAGACGTAGACAGTCAAAATTTTTTTGACATGTTATGAGAAGAAATGGATTGGAGAACTTAGAGACAACTGGCAAGATCGAAGGGAACAGACCAAGAGGAAGACCGAGAGGAAAATACCTGGATGGCTTGGCCATATGGCATGGACGAGACAGGAACACTGAGCGGATCCACGACTCTGGTGATCGAGTGAAATGGCGAGTCATGACCGCCCACGCTTTCCGGCATGGCACATGATTGAGTGATTGAATAACAACAGTAAAACATCCTACTCGGTCCGATTTGCAACTTTAACTCCCTTAGTTCCAATGATCTATAATATTTTTTTTTAAAAACGGAGGGTATTAAACAGAAAGCAGTCAATGATCAGAAGTTAATTACTTACAGCTTTACCATCCAGCTTCTGTGCAGGTCAATGTTCGACCAGGCTAAACCCCGAACACAAACCAGTATCAAGCATTGTGGGCCACGGTTGATGTTTGTCAAACAACCGAACTAAGTGCTCGCGTTTTAAGTTGTCCTTCTCTGTCACCATTCGTGCAATCTCACAGGATGATCGATAACTATATCAGGGATGTGGCTGGTCGATCGTACATAGTTATCTATAGAATACAATTACACTGTTGTTGTTGTTTTTTTTCGGTTATGCTAGCTGCTTGCTTGCGTTGGCTGGCTGTGAACTCCAGCGCGAAGTCCTGTATGTCGGATGAAGACATCCTGTTGTCCAACATCAGTGTGATGTCATACAGGACCTGAGGCTTGCGTAAGTATTTGTTGTCCCAAATCTGGCTTATTGGTGTGCAGACTGGTGGTTCCTCGCCGTACAGGCAGACACTCTCCGACTTCGGAAGAATCAGCAATTCTACTATGTTAGCCAGGACCCCGAAGGGACCTGTTGCCCAGGACGCACAGCAAGGACGTGTTAGTAGGTATTGGCCAGTATAAAACCTCGCCCTGGTGCCTTGGAAACACCTCTGCGTCCCTGTTTCCGGCTATAAAAAGACTACTAGAAAGACTGAAGAAGCAGGTTGAACGAGTGCCAGCACAAAAGTACAAAACAGTTCATCGTCGATGGAATCGGCAGTCACCAGAAAGACTTCATTGACCCAGGTTTTATCCCATATGGCTCGGCCTCTTTCCGCATGGCGACTCACCGAAAGCGCCGCACAAAGCACGAACTCCGTAGTTCCAGCGACGACTCCCATGTGTCTCCTGAAACATGCACTCGTGAACCGAAAAGTCAATCCAGCAACAGCCGGCAGCTATCGTCTCCAACATGCAGTTCACGCTACAAACAACCGCGGACAGATGTAAAAGCATTCCACGCGAAATTCACAGCTCACAGTGTCGCGCCACGCACTCACTCAGTAGCAGTGCGACGGAACCATGCACTACCAGTCAAGAAAATGCGAATGCAAACCGTAGCCACAGATGCCTTAACGGTTTAAATGCCTATCCGCCATGTTGGGGACCGGAAGTCCCAATAGACTGTAGACCTAGTCTCAGCCCAAAACCTGCTTAGTCGCCTCTTACGATTTGCATGGAAGGCAACAGAGTTACTATTCTTCGCTTCCCTTATGGGCTCCGGCAACACACGCCATCTGTGTATTTAATCAACTCGATGTGGATTCTTATATCAACTGGTCACCAGGCGGACAGGCAACCATGCTAGCCACTGCGTCACCACGGCTCCCGAAGAATTAATACATCTACATAAAGTCATGATTTATTTCAAAACATCAATTCATTACAGAGGTAACGTTATGCTACTTCATTTGCTTCTTGATGTGGAGCAGGCTTCAGCGACCATGATGCTTCAGTCCTATCTGTCATTTGATACTTTCAAGAATTTGGGTGCTGTTTATGGCCATACACGCGGTACTCGATCATACACGTGTCAAGTCCACAACAAGGACACAGATGAGTAACTGATATATATATATATATATATATATATATATATATATATATATATATATATATATTACGGCTTAGAGGCGTTTAGCCATATCCCTCAGCTGAAAGCCTTAGAGTATGTGTCCGGACCAAAATTTAGTGGCGTCGTGCGCCTGATTTAGACTTTGACCGCTAACCTCAGTCTACCTGCAGAGCAGCAGGTTGTGTCTCTCTTGGTCTGGTCTCTAACCCAAGGCCTGTGCAACATGTAGTTGTTCATCCGTGGACAATACTCTTGGGATCTCTGGGACACGAAAGCTCATCTCCCCTTCCTGCCCCCTCCCCCACCCACCGCGACAAGGTGGAGATTCATCGGGGATATATATATATATATATACATATAAAATCAAGTGCCATGTCAGCTGGCTTAGGCATTCATGAGTTTCCACTGATCGCGGTCTTTTATTGCCTGGATTAACTACTCTCTTGATATTCCTCCATGCCACCGTCTAGGTTCATCCAGAATCATTTCTCTTGGTCTGCCTCTGCCTCTCTTCCCCTAGAACTTTCCAGTTGTCACGACGTTCTCCAGGCCTCTCTTCTCATTATAAGACCCCCCACAAAAAAACTCTTTACCACTTTCTTACTGTTGTATATAATGTTCTAGTTTCATTAGCCTCTTTCAGGCAGTCGTTGTTAGTTACCTTGGCAGTCCAAGGAATTCGCAACATTCGTCTCAGGAAACACACCTCTGTTACGTCTAATTTCTTATTAATTTGTTCATTTACATTCTAAGATTTACTTCATCAAGTGCCATGTCGGCTGGCGTAGGCGTTCATGACCTTCCACAGATCTCGGTTTATGGTTTCCTGGATCAAATACGCTGTTGATATTCCTCCGTGCCGCCGTCCCAATTCACCCAGAATCATTTCTCTTGGTCTGCCCCTGCCTCTCTTCTCCTCAATCTTTCCAGTTGTCTCGACGTTCTCCGTGACTCTCTTCTCATCACATGACCCAAAACAAAACTGTTTGACTCTTTCTTATTATTGTTTATAATGTTCAAGTTTCAGTGGCTTCTTTCTGGCAGTCGTTGTTAGTTACCCTGGCAGTCCAAGGAATTCGCAACATTTGTCTCAAGAAACACAACTCTGTTACTTCAAATTTCTTCTTAATTTGTTCATTTACATTCAGAGATTTACTTCCATACAGCAAAACAGGTTCTCAAAAGCACTTCAGCGCTCTCCTTCTTACGTTCATTGATAGTGACTTATTGCATAACATATTCTTCCTTTTCTGAAATATATATATATATATATATATATATATATATATATATATATATAATAGTTACTCATCTATGTCCGTGTTGTGGACTTCATATGTGTGTGATCGAGTTCCGCGTGTATGTTTATAAACAACATCAAATTCTTGAAAATATCACATGAAAGATAGGGAGTACCACCACCACCATCATCACCACTATCATCACCACCGATATCACCACCACTACCACTATCATCACCACCACTATCATCATCACCACTATCATCACCACTATCACCACCACTATCACCACCACTATCACCACCACTATCATCATGCGCCAGATCAAGAAGTACACGAAGAAGAATAACGATATCTCTGTAATGAATTGATGTTTTGTAACAAATCATGACTTTATTTAGATGTATTGATCCTCTGTGAGCAGTAGTGGCGCTGTACCTAGCATTGTCTGTCTGGATATATATACGTGGAATAGGTGGCGCATCTTTCCCTCACTTGGCAAACGACGAACCCAGAAATCTAACCCTCGTCCGACCGAAAACATGACAACACCAGCGTAATTCGCTATCGACTTCGCACTCTATGTAAATCATAAATTACATTACCACAGTCTGATCGACAATAAGTCGTCCTTTTTTGTCCTCAGGGTAACAAACGTGTCTAATTAGTGGTCTGTAACGTGCTGTGGGACTAACATAGATCAAATTGCACAGATGCGACAAGGCTTTTTTAAAAAAAAACAAATGCAAAACTGCAACAGTAACAACAATAAACAGCATTGTGTTATTCGACGCCTAGTTTGTCGTGGGTATTTACAGCACTAAATATTGGGTCACGTGTATTCTATTTTCGATCCAAAATTTATTTTCAAGTACACATTTAACCTCCCTCTCCCTTTTGTGTCCTATTGTAACACAGTTGACTGAAGGGTTTTGAGGTCAAGGCTAGAAGTATGGTCGGCAAAGCTGTTGCCTTTTGCAACATTCAACCTTTCAGCACCAACTCGGCATTCTACACTCGTGCGTCGTGTCAGGACACAACTAACCACAAATCAATATATATATATATATATATATATATATATATATATATATATGCCGTCTATCGGTCTCTGTGGCTAAGGGCTTGCGAAAGCGGTTTGTGAGCCCGTATACCCGGGTTCGAAACACAGCGGTGCTGGTATTTTTCGAAAAAGGTATAGGAGTCGGTCGTTCAGATACAATGGCAAACTACTGAACGTAAACTTTGCCCAGGAATCACGGACAGCGAAAATGCTGGGGTTGACTGCTACGTCCTGTGTTCTTTTTTTAATATACCGTCTCCTTGGCGAAGGTGTTAAGGACGCTGTTCGTAATCCCGTATACCCACGTACGACACACAGCTGCGCGAGATTCGACACGCGTCGCGTTGGTTTCTTTCGGAAAGAAATGTGCGCCGGTCGTGCAGAAAGCAATGGCACACTATTGAGTGTAAAACTTACCAAGACACCAGCAGCTGTAAAATGCTGGTGTTGACTGCAATGTCCTGTAAATAGGATATGCATATATATATATATATATATATATATATATATATATATATATATATATATATATATATATATATATATATATATATATATATATATATATATATATCATGTGCCATGCCGGAAAGCGTGGGCGGTCATGATTCGCCATTTCACTCGATCACCAGAGTCGTGGATCAGCTCAGTGTTCCTGTCTCGTCCATGCCATGTGGCCAAGCCATCCAGGTATTTTCCTCTCGGTCTTCCTCTTGGTCTGTTCCCTTCGATCTTGCCAGCTGTCACTAAGTTCTCCAGTCCATTTCTTCTCATAACATGTCCAAAAAATTTTGACTGTCTACGTCTAATTTCTCTAATCAATCTACGATTTTCATTTGTCTCTTGTAGTACTTGGTCATTGGTTTTTCTATCTGTCCATGGTATTCTTTGCATTTTCCTCAGAAACCACATTTCTGCAGCCATCAGATGTTTTTCAGCTTGACTGCACATTGTCCAAGTTTCACATCCATACAAAAGAACAGGCTCTATGTATCCCCTCAACACTCTTTTTCTCGTTTCAATTGACATCATTTTATTGGTCAGAATGTTTTTCATCTTGCTAAAGGCTACTTTCGCAATGGCGATTCTTGTTCTAATCTCTTCAAGGCATCTGCCATCAGATGTTATGACTGTTCCGAGATAATTGAACCGATTCACTTGTTGAAGAATATTCCCATTTACTTGTATATTACATTGTGGTACTTCGTTCTTCCTAGTGACGACCATAACCTGTGTCTTCCTACAATTTAATTCCAACCCCAGCTGCTCACTGTGTACAACCACAGCGTCTACTAATTGTTGCAGATCCTGTGCATTGTCTGCAATCAATACTGTATCATCTGCATATCTAATGTTATTTATGTTTCGTCCTCCAATGCTGATTCCATTTAGGTCTTCTACATTTCTGAAAATATTTTCACTGTATAGGGAAAAAAGATCTGGAGACATTACACATCCCTGCCTAACACCTCTCTTAATAGGTTGGTATTGTCCTACTTCATTATCAATTCCTTATGGCAGCTTGTTGTTTCCAATATATGTTTTTTATAAGTCTAATGTCTTTCCCATCAATTTGTAGATCTGCAAGCATATCCACAATGTTGACATGTCTAACTCTATCAAAAGCCTTTGTGTAGTCAATAAAGCAAAGATGTATATCCTTGTTTACTTCTAAAGCACGTTCAATAACTGTTCGCAGCATATACACAGCATTTACTGTACCCTTTCCTTCTACAAAACCACATTGTTCTTCCCCTATTTCAGGTTGTATTTTCTTCCTCACTCTTTGCATGATAATTCGTAACAAAATCTTTGTGATGTGACTCATTATACTAATTGTTCTATGTTGATCACATTCTAAGGTTCCTGATTTCTTTGGGATTGCAATAAATACAGAATTACATAATTCAGAAGGTATATCTCCAGTATCATATAATGTGTTCAGCAGTCTAGTGACTTGCTCTAGTCCAAATTCTTCTAAAGCTTTAATCATTTCTGTTGTGATGTTATCTGCACCGGGGGCCTTGCCAGCTTTCATATGCTTAAGAACATTTTGAACCTCCATCTTTAAAATTGCTGGTCCTTCATTATTAAATCTAATAGCATACTGTTCCTCTCTGTTATCATTATACAGGTCTTTCACATAATCTGTCCATACATGTAGAATCTGATCTTTTTCTATTATGATTTTGCCATCTGTCATGAAATGCTGCATGTTAGTGAATCCCAGATCGACGACTGTATGCAGCGAATACCCAGGGAGTAGAAGGGTTAATGAAACAGAAGGATAAAACACAACGGATTGACCAGCGCATATGTATATAGGTCAAGGCGGGAGAGTCGACTACAATACAGGTGACCTGGAGAGTGGAAAAATTAGTTTGCTACAAAGACAGACAGTATCATGGATCAGTCTATTGCGTTCTGGAGGTAGGGATATACGGAAAAGCCCAGATCTGGAATTTTCCACTGACCAGGGATAATGAAGTCTGAATTTGCTTTGTCCAGCAATGTCAAGGACGATGGGACAAAGATGATCTAAAGAGAGTGGCCACGTCTTTGTGTCAGTTTAGTGTGTGTTCCCCAACTGGACGGAAAGATAGAATTATGTGTCCTGTAATGAAAAGAAATATCCTCCTTTATAATGGGATAAAGTGCTTGGCTGAGGATTAATTTCGATTCGTGGATCTACATTAATTCTATATAGGAACATAGATGTGTATAAGGTATATTAAAATATCGTTTTAGAATAGGAATATAGATGAGCGTGTATTACCTTTATCATTACATATTATTAGTGGGTGTTTTAGACTGAGGTGAATTCTTATGTCTTATGCGGATGGTGACTTCGAAAGCCTTGTCATTATGGCTGGAGAAGGACACTTGCATAAGTTAGGAGTAAGGGGCGGACGCTTACCACTCGACTTGTTATATTCATCCACAGGTTCCCAGTTTCTAGGGACATTAGAGAAGAAAGAAAAACCTACTCTACGTGAACCAATAAAGTACATACTTAGATCCAGAAAGAACCTAAATAGTTCGTTCAGATGAACAAATACTAACATCAAGTAAAATACAGAAGACTGTATGCTAACACGCATATACCACGGGGCTCCTAAACAGAAAAAGATGTTAAGGTGGGGCAAGCAGAGACTTCAACCTACATACGACTTGCATACATAGGGTAGAAGGAATAGACAAAGACAATAGTGATAATCATAATAGACAATAGGAAGAACATTGACAATGTGGTGTTTTCTTTTTTTGATGATGGATACTTAATATCATGAAACCGATTTGGGCACAGTCATAAACTTACGGGACTTTTATAGCAATACGGTGAATCAGTGATGAACAGTTTGTTTTCATTTCACTAACGGATTTACCATCAGATTCAAGCCTACGGATCATCCCGGGTGAGCTCTGTCCTGTTTGATGTGATGTCCTGTAATCGTGAAGAATGACTGGCGAGAAGATACAGCTGATAGACATTCTGAGTTCATTCTGTCCACAACCATAGAATACAATAGCAACTACACAGACAATATCCATACACACACCGGACATAGTTTTCTTTATTAATAAATCTTTTATTATATGTTGAAAGGAAATGTTGTCGGAGTATGTGTTGAGAGAATAATAGAGAGAGTGACAGAAGTAGATATATGGAAGGGAAGACAGAAGAGAGGAGTGTAGACCAAAGTCAGGCAATAACCCCAACAGATAATCAGTTTTATAGATGTGCTTGTTGAGTCCAACCTTCTCTCTGGAATTTAAACGAGTGACATAATTGGTGGAGCGAGCGGGATACGTACATACATTATACCCATATGACCTGCATATTGGCACAGGCATAGCGGAGTACATACATGTTGGGACATACTGATTGGAATAAATAGAAGTATACATTGATGACTTTTAATGGAAGGACGTCCATTGGATATATGGTGCCATTACATTTATGGTAGAAACATTTCATTAAGGCTGGTGACTTTGCAGTGAGAAAGTTCCAGACAGAGTGAATGTGGATAGGTGGTAAGACATTACATACCTAGTCACACGGTCACACGTCTACATAAGTCTTTATCCTATATCTCCTCTTGTGGATGAGAGAGTGGTTGTGATGTACTGTATGGTGTTGGAGATTTATAAGATTTAATAGACATAGATAAATGATATAGGTTCTAGGTAGAGTATCGGTTTATAGTGAGTATTCTTTACTGCTTGGAGGTGTCTTTGATCAACGTGCTGACTTATCTGCTGTAACTATGGCAACTCCTAAAGTAACTACAGCTGAACTGAGGGCCAACGGGGAGGCAATTGGTTTAGCTGGGTCCGAGCTAACGGATTACATACAAGAAAGAGAGAGAGAACTTCGTCAAGCGGAAAGGGAGGAGCGAAAGACCCAGTTGGAAGCAGAAGAAGCCCACAAGATAAGGGAACATGAATACCGCATGCGAGAACTGGAGCTCAAGACACAAACTAAGGGAGAAATAGATGGAGTGGAAGGAAATTCTTCGTCACCTGGTGCAACCCATATGAGTGGACATGGTTACCATGCCATGAAGTTTCCCTTAGCTGTCTACGATCAGTCTAAGGAACGCTTTGACCAGTACGCATCTCGTTTCGAAGCAATGTCAGTCGCTATGGGGCTGGATAGGGGCAGATGGGCTCTTAAACTATCCCAGGGTTTAATCGGTTCGGGATTTGACGTGTACACACGCTTACCACCAGGACAGGAAAATAATTACCAGGAATTAAAAGCAGCTTTGATGAAGCATTATGACATCACCGCACAAACGTATAGGAAGAAGTTTAGATCGTCTAGACGAGAGCCGGGAGAACTATTCGCCGCCTACAGTCTGAGGCTGAAATCCTATCTACAGAAATGGATGGACTTGGCAGAATTCCAGAGGGATTATGAGAGTCTCGAAGAGATGATGGTGGTAGACCAAATGCGAAAGCAAATGTCGAAACCTCTCAGAACCTTCTTGGGAGAACAAGGGGCGGAACGGATTGATGTGGTGAATAAGCTGGCTGAACGATTCGTGGAAGTACATGGTGAAACGGAGGAACTAAGTACACAATCCAAAAGTCAGGAGAAAACAGAGAAAAAGAAACCTAAAAACTGGGAAGGAGAAAAAGGGGAACCTTATATAAAGCACACAGAGGAGAGTTCAGAGAAGGTGAAGGTAGGAAACCAGAGCACCTCGAATTCTCAAGCGAAACGACAGTGGTCTGAAAAGTGGTGTTCATTTTGTAGGGCGGCCTCCCACAACACGAAAGACTGCAGATCGAAACCTAAAAGTTCTTACTTCGCAGCATGCAAGGTGATTCCTACATCGGTGATCACAGACAAGGCTGAGGTCGGCGAAGGAGAAAGGAACAAAAAGGACACACGGAAACCTAGGAAGGGAACAGAGTGCACACACTGCCAGTCGACAACACATAATATTGTGGACTGCAGATGCAAGGCCAAACACGCCAATTGCATAACCAACCTCGAGGAATCAAAAGAGGAAGGCAAGGAAACGGTCAAGGAGATGAAAGACACTCAGGACCAAGAGAGACCACCTGTGGTTGAACTTATTGAAGTCAATGGCCAGCAGGTTGCTTGTCTCTATGATACAGGTTTGGATGGGGAAGCGGTGGTGGACGCCAGCTTAGTAAGCCCAGACCAACTTACAGGGGAGACCATAGAGATACAGCCGGCAATGAGGAGTGCTGTTACCATGACGCTGCCAATCGCCAAGGTGGAGATTAAATCCAGGTACGTCACGGGCATTATTCCAGCTGCTGTATTATCTGACTCCTTATTTCCTATGATCATTGGCACGAAATATGTCTTTTTGGGGATGCCCAAACAGCAAGCCCACAAGGGAACAGTAGTCAGTGTATCTCAAGGGGAGGAAAAAGAGGCAGAGACACTATGCGACAACTCGGAGATAGGAGAATTGCATACTGCCCAGAGGAAGGATACTACGTTGCATCCTTGCTACAGGAAGCTGCAAAGAAGTGCTGAGCCACCAGAACGGGGACAGTACTTTCTGAAGAATCAACTACTCTATCGGAGAGCTGGGAGGGGAGATAACCTGCATGAGCAGTGGGTGGTTCCAGAGACCCACCGTCCTCACATTCTTCAGAGTGGACACATCATAGGCGAGAATCGACATATGGGTGTCAGAGAGACCTTGCAGCAAATATCCGGCCATTATTGCTGGCCAGGAATGACCGGAGATGTACGCCGGTGGGTGAAGTCTTGTTCGGAGTGCCAGAGAGCACCACCCAACAAGCGAATTAAGAGGAAACTAGCTCTTAAAGTGGAAGACAAAGTGGAAGTGTGGAGTCCAGCAGAGACCAATATACTCCAAGTAGGATGGAAAGGACCTTATCCTGTGGAAAAGGTGGTGTCCAAGAACATCTACAAAATACGGATCGGGGAAGAGAAGAAAAATCTCCCTAGACATCTCATTAGGAAATATGAGGAGAGATCCGGGAGCAAAGCTTCACACTTTATGGTGATGGCAGCCATTAGGACAACGGTTACCAGTCCAGACGAAGACCAGAGATCGCCAGTACAACATAGGAGGGCCTATGGGACAGTACGTGATAGGTCAGATTTACCCAACGACAGGAGGAGGGAAATCACAAGTCAGGGAAAGGACAAGAGTGAAAGTTTCACCGGTAACCAAGTTCAGAAGGGGTGGGTAACGTCGGGAAAAGGCGAGAATTACCCAGGACTCCAACCAAAGATTGGCTGACCAGATACAACATCGCCCAAGATGGTCCTGGAAGCAAAAGCCCAGGAGGTTTGGGAAAGACGACTCGGTCCGACGAGGACGAGGCGGAACATCCCCAGAGGAAAAGCCGGGGGAAACCAAGAGGACATGGAAGCAGTGTTACAATCAGGATGGGACAATCCGTTTGTATTGTGAACCGTCGCTGACGCAAGTCGAAAGTAGGTCGACTGAACGTACAGGAGCGAGGAGCCAACACTAGTTTCAGTCGTTAGTAGTATAGTAGGGTGTCAATTAGAGCGCCTACTGGATAATGAAGTGAGCATGTGAGGATCCAATCATATCATCAACACGTGATGTTACTAGCTACTTCGCAGAAGCTCAACGCACGAGGGATGTGATGGAAATTGTTGCTGCAACCATACCACTTCACAGTGGAATACATCCTGGTAAAGGAGAATGTAGGAGCAGATTTCTTATCCAGACATCCAGATCCGGAGGAAGAAGACTAGGGTTGTGGATCATGGGAATCAAACCTACAGCGAGAAAGATTCGACGCGGTCTAATCTCTTAAGAGGGGGCCTATGTCATGAAATGCTGCATGTTAGTGAATCCCAGATCGACGACTGTATGCAGCGAATACCCAGGGAGTAGAAGGGTTAATGAAACAGAAGGATAAAACACAACGGATTGACCAGCGCATATGTATATAGGTCAAGGCGGGAGAGTCGACTACAATACAGGTGACCTGGAGAGTGGAAAAATTAGTTTGCTACAAAGACAGACAGTATCATGGATCAGTCTATTGCGTTCTGGAGGTAGGGATATACGGAAAAGCCCAGATCTGGAATTTTCCACTGACCAGGGATAATGAAGTCTGAATTTGCTTTGTCCAGCAATGTCAAGGACGATGGGACAAAGATGATCTAAAGAGAGTGGCCACGTCTTTGTGTCAGTTTAGTGTGTGTTCCCCAACTGGACGGAAAGATAGAATTATGTGTCCTGTAATGAAAAGAAATATCCTCCTTTATAATGGGATAAAGTGCTTGGCTGAGGATTAATTTCGATTCGTGGATCTACATTAATTCTATATAGGAACATAGATGTGTATAAGGTATATTAAAATATCGTTTTAGAATAGGAATATAGATGAGCGTGTATTACCTTTATCATTACATATTATTAGTGGGTGTTTTAGACTGAGGTGAATTCTTATGTCTTATGCGGATGGTGACTTCGAAAGCCTTGTCATTATGGCTGGAGAAGGACACTTGCATAAGTTAGGAGTAAGGGGCGGACGCTTACCACTCGACTTGTTATATTCATCCACAGGTTCCCAGTTTCTAGGGACATTAGAGAAGAAAGAAAAACCTACTCTACGTGAACCAATAAAGTACATACTTAGATCCAGAAAGAACCTAAACAGGTCGTTCAGATGAACAAATACTAACATCAAGTAAAATACAGAAGACTGTATGCTAACACGCATATACCACGGGGCTCCTAAACAGAAAAAGATGTTAAGGTGGGGCAAGCAGAGACTTCAACCTACATACGACTTGCATACATAGGGTAGAAGGAATAGACAAAGACAATAGTGATAATCATAATAGACAATAGGAAGAACATTGACAATGTGGTGTTTTCTTTTTTTGATGATGGATACTTAATATCATGAAACCGATTTGGGCACAGTCATAAACTTACGGGACTTTTATAGCAATACGGTGAATCAGTGATGAACAGTTTGTTTTCATTTCACTAACGGATTTACCATCAGATTCAAGCCTACGGATCATCCCGGGTGAGCTCTGTCCTGTTTGATGTGATGTCCTGTAATCGTGAAGAATGACTGGCGAGAAGATACAGCTGATAGACATTCTGAGTTCATTCTGTCCACAACCATAGAATACAATAGCAACTACACAGACAATATCCATACACACACCGGACATAGTTTTCTTTATTAATAAATCTTTTATTATATGTTGAAAGGAAATGTTGTCGGAGTATGTGTTGAGAGAATAATAGAGAGAGTGACAGAAGTAGATATATGGAAGGGAAGACAGAAGAGAGGTGTGTAGACCAAAGTCAGGCAATAACCCCAACAGATAATCAGTTTTATAGATGTGCTTGTTGAGTCCAACCTTCTCTCTGGAATTTAAACGAGTGACACCATCTTTAGTTTTTAGACAGCCTGTTGATGTACTTGTTCTTTTATTAGTAAGTTCCTGAATTCTTTTGTGCACTAATTTGGTATTTTGACTGTTGTGTTGTTTTTCAATTTCTAAGCACTTTTCCTCAAGCCATGATTCTTTTGCCTTCCTACATAATATTCTGACTTGTCTGTGAATTTCTTCATATTTGGCAGGATTATTTTTGTTGAGTCTTCTTGTTTCCGTTAAGTGTAAAATTTCCTCAGTCATCCATTTCTTACGACCCACCTTCTTTAATTTTGGAATAGTTGTTTCTGCAGCCACATTGATTGAATTCTTTAACATTTCCCATTGATCATCCACATCCTGGAATAGGATCTCTAGATCAGACAATATTTCAAATCTGCTCTGTACTTCTATGTTGAATTTGTTTTGTATTTCCTTGTCATTACTCAATGTACACAAATCATATTTAGTGTTCCCTGTTGTATACTTGACTTTCTTCAACTTTATCCTCAATGTTCCTGTGAGTAATCTGTGGTCACTATAACAATCAGCACTGGGAACTGTTTTTGCTACTGTTAGAGCGTTTCTAAGTCTTCTGCTAATGAGAATGTAGTCAATCTGGTTTCTAATCCTGTTATCAGGACTCCTCCATGTCCATAATCTTCTAGGGTGTTGTTTGAACCAGGTGTTTCCTACAATCATTTCCTGTTCTTTTGCCCACTCTACTAGTCTGTATCCTCTTTCATTTCTCTCTCCTAAACCATAGTTTCCTACTGTGTATCTATCCCCTTGATTTCCTACTTTTGCATTGAAGTCCCTTATTATGATGTTTATTTCTGAATTTTTACATTTCTTTAAGGCAGACTCTATGTCATTATAAAATTCCTCTACACTATCTTCACTAGACTCTCCTGTTGGGGCATATACTTGAATAACATTTATGTTAATAGGTCTGCCACTCAATTTAACTAGTAATACTCTGTCCGACACGGCCCAATATCCCTGAACAGACGTTGATGTTTTCCGGTCCAAAATTATTGCCACTCCCCTATGTCGATCCTCACCTCCAGAATAAATAATCTTAAAATCTTTATGTATCTTGATGCCTGCTCCTATCCATCTCGTTTCGCACATACCTAATATATTAATTTTTTCTCTTTGAATTTCTTGTGTTATGTTCTCTAATGTTCCGTCGTTGTTTAACGTCCTAACGTTCCATGTTCCTAATTTTAATGTCTCTGTCCTTGTCTTGCGATGATCAGTCTTTAAGCGAATCATAATAAACTAGGCAATTTCAAAGAGGTAGTTTGCCGTTGCTTTCCTCTATGGCAGTGACCATACTGGCCGGATGACCGCAATCATTGTCTCTCGAAAGAGAGAAAGCTTGCCGTCGAGAAACTCGAGACCATAACCAACAAATATCTGTCGGCTGCCCTCATAATTTCATCCACCACCTGCCTTCCGTGGCTTCTTTTGAACACTTCCAATTAACGAACACGAAATAACATCACATAATCCAAAGGAAAAACACTATCCACACGAATTTCACGGGAATTTCCATAGGGAATCCACAGAAAAACACTGAACAGCGTCTCTCTCAAGACAACGAGTCATCGCGTCGCAAGATGTGTGTGTGCGTGCGTGCGTGCGTGCGTGCGTGTGTGTGTGTGTGTGTGTGTGTGTGTGTGTGCGTGTGTGTGTGTGGTGTGTGTGTGTGTGTGTGTGTGTGTGTGTGTGTGTGTGGCACCTTACAGTCTTGACAGACCAAAGTATGCGAGTTGGAATGTGGCCAAAATTCCTTCACAATACTTGAGCAGAGCTTCAGAGAAACATATGGTACCCAAACGACATGTTCCCTCTCTCGGCCTTGCCTTGCGTAGTCCAGAGGAATGGGTAACCAATACGTCTGGAACAAGGTAGGCTGCAGACGCTGGCGGCTCAGCGTCAAACCTCCGAGACCTCGCCTCCACGAGCAGCTGGCGAATGGTGGCCAGACCCTGGCACCCAAGGGACCCGACTTAGAGGCGTTCAGCCCAGACCCACAGGTGAGTGTCTCATACGCGTCTTGACCATAGGACGCGTACATCTATCAATCACAAGTCTAAAAGTAACAACATGACTGCGGACAAATATAAACAAATGTCCGGACGATTACATGAACATTTTGGTTTTAAAGTATTGACTGATGAAAATATTGAAAATGCTGAAAAGTTTTATTGCGTTCATTGCGATAAATCGTTTGCCTACCATAGTTCTGACACCTCGCTTACTTACCACCTCCAAAACAAACATCCACTACAGTATCAGAAACTTCAGCTGAGACGGTCTAATGCTGCAAGGTCACCTACTTCAAAGCAGGCTATTTTGAGTCACTTTTGTCGTTCGTCTGATCGTCCAGTGAGTGCTGCATTACAACATGATATTCGAGTGTCACTTGCAAACTGGATTTCTAGTAGTGGCAGACCAATATCAATAGTAGATGACGATGTCCTTCAACAAATATTACGGACAGCATTGTAAAATGCTGAATATAAGCTACCTTCCCGCCGCACTATTGACAAACTCCATCCATCATGTGCCATGGCGGTAAGCGTGGGCGGTCATGTTCTGCCATCTCACTCGATTCAAAGTGTTAAAGAATCTGAAAAACGCAAAGGGAATTGCGCTAACATCTGATTTTTTGGACATCTCAGGTAACGAAAGCTATTGTGGAATTATTGGCCATTGGATTGCCGATGACTGGAGATTGAAAAATTGTGTTTTCTTGAATGCATGAATGTTTTTGAATGTCATTATTTTGTCAATGTTGCCGAGTTATATAAACAGTTTGCGATAGACTGGGATGTAACGAACAGAATTCAGGCTCTAGTTACTGACAATGCAAGAAATATGGTTTCAGCAGTTGATAAAACCGGTTTTGCACATATTCCTTGTTTGGATCGTAGCTTACAACTGAGCATATACATGGATTTAAAGCCGCTGGTGCCGAAACATTGTTTGACAATTATTTAAAAAAATTGTCAGACATTTTAAACATAGTGATGCAAACACAACCGAATTGCAAAATTGTATTGAGTCACTATTATGTAAGCGGCAGCAAGATGTACCAACAAGATATAACAGTATTTTTATTATCCTACAGTCTTCTACAGGCCAGAGAAGCATTAACTGTCTACATGTCAAATGAAAAGAAGCAATACAAAGGTCCAAAACTGTCAGATTCGGATTGGGAGAAGATTTCGAAATACGTCAAAGTTTTGGACTTATTTTGTCAGACCACTGTCCTGTCCAGATTACGTTTCATGTAGCTGTGTATTGCCACTGCTATCATCGTTGACAAAGCATATGACTGTACACGATGATGATCCGGGCTACATAGCTAAGTTTAAGGCAGCATCTATTTATGACTTCAGTGAACGTGTAGCTAATAGGACAAGTATTTAAATACTATAGACTGTAACAACGCTTGATCCACGCTACAAATACCTGAAGTGTTTATCAAAAGATGCAAAAGAACGAACTTGGTCACGTATTGAACAACAAATAGCAGTTGATGTTCATGATGAGCAGATGGAGACTGCTTCAACGAATGATACTGACAATCACAATGAAACTATATGTGAACCAAATGAAAAGCGTATTAAGCTAATGGAGTCTGACTCAAACACGGACGATCATGTTGATAGCTCTTCTGATGAGTTGCTGCGTTATAAAATGGAGAAGAAAGTTGCTGAATCGGTTTACCCTCTACAATGGTGGAAACTTAATTAACATCGATACCTAAAATTGACACAGTATTGGTGGCGGATTATTCAACAGACCTACAACAATTATTAGACGTTGTAGTAACAGAGAGTGCAAGGAAAGGACTCTCCTTGAATATCAAGAAAACAGTAACAATGGTAATATCAAAGAAAATGGTGACACCAAAATGTGACATAGAAATAGAAGGGAAAATCCTTAACCAAGTTGATAATTTTAGATACCTAGGGGCATTTATAACATCAGATGGAAGATGTACAACAGAGATTAGGAGAAGAATAGGGCAGGCAAAAGCCGCATTTCAGAAAATGAAGAGTATCTTATGCAATAAGTCACTATCACTGAATGTAAGAAAGAGAGTGCTGAAATGCTATGTAGAACCAGTTTTGCTGTATGGCAGTGAATCTTGGAATGTAAATAACAAATTAAGAAGAAATTAGAAGCAACAGAGATGTGGTTCCTGAGACGAATGTTGCGAATTCCTTGGACTGCCAGAGTAACTAACGACGACTGCCTGAAACAGGCTAACGAAACTAGAACATTATATACAACAATAAGACAGAGACAAACAGCTTTCCTCGGTCATGTGATGAGAAGAGAGGCATTGGAGAACATCGTAACAACTGGAAAGATCGAGGGGAAGAGAGGCAGAGGTAGACCAAGAGAAGTGATGTTGGATGGAATGAGACGGTGGCATGGAGGAATATCAGCAGCAGAGTTGATCCAGAAAACCAAAGACCGAGATCTATGGAGAGCCATGAACGCCTACGCCAGCCGGCACGGCACTTGATGATGATGATCTAAAATTGGCATTCCTTGCCAAGACCATTTTGTGCTTACCGGCTACCTCTGTTCCATGTGAACGATTGTTCTGCTCTGCTGGTTATATTGTTAATATGACGCGCTAGTCACTTGAAGCAAATACTGTCAACATACTCATCTGTTTGCTTAGTTAGTTATTAGATGACATATGGACAAGACAATCCAGTGTTATTTCGATTTTTGACAAATACGACCATAATGTGAGTTATTTGGCTATACATTTTTTGCTTTAATCAAAATTAACTGTTAAATAAATGGTTAATTTTTTCAATCTGTCTACGTTGGTAGCTTTTACTAATGGATTGGCAATACATTGATTAGTATTTGCGAGAGCAGGGAGAAGGGTGCGGAGGATGGGAAGGGGCCGAGGAAGAGAGAGAGAGAGAGAGAGAGAGAGAGAGAGAGAGAGAGAGAGAGTTTGTGTGTGTGTGTGTGTGTGTGTGTGTGTGTGTGCGCGCGCGCGCTGAAGACTGGACATTTTAGATCACAAAACCAGCCAAGTTATTGATGTCTTTCTAGGCACTCAATGTGAATATTTATATATTCATATACAACATCTACCTGTTTATGTGACCTAAGCATGTTCGACCTTCATTACATGTTTAGTCCGATGAAGTTATTACATTGACTCTCAATTTATTCACTTATTTGTGTAACAATTGGGAGAGGGGGGGGGGGGGGCTGTCGTTTACTGTCAGTGTAGAACCTTGTGGTGTAGGGCAGGGGGTTCTTGAGTCTGGGGAATTTAAGGCCGCCTGGTTAGATCAGACGCCGCGAACTGACCCCAAAAAGAATATTTCTTTTTCTACGGGGAGATAAAGCTCGTTGCTATGGGTGGTATCTGTCTAGCTAGAGGAAGCAAACCTTACACACATCCATTCCGAAGTCGGACACACAGACCGTTGAGGTACCGCATGTATTTTTAATGACTGTGGGGTGTTTGACAATATTGCCGTTCCGAGTTTTATATTTTCCTTCAATGTTGGGTGAGTTCCCAGAGGGTAAATGCAAAGCTTGGAACGGCAATATTTTCAAAAACTCCACAGTCATTAAAAATACACCCTATATATAAAGCTAGGTGTGATGCACTTTCTCGAGAGAGGAACGACGAAAAGAAGATTTCTTCGACTTATAGTCCATGCCGTGTGGCGTTGGTGTTCATGTCTGTCCACAGCCTCCTGTCTCTCGTGCTTCACATCATTTCTGACACCGACGTTTCTCCATGCAATAATGCTATACTGTTCCGCATCTCGTCTCTTGGTTTTCCCCTGTCTCTCTTCAGCATACGCCATACTTCAGCTTTCCTCTTCTCATGACATACCCGAAAAAAAAATTTCTTCTTCTGATGTGAGAAACCAGTTCTCTCTGTGAGTTAACTTCTCTCAAGAAATGACCATTGCACTGTTTACCCGTCTGCGGTGTTCTCATCATTATCATCGATCTTCTTCTTCTTCTTCTTCGTTCATCCGGAGTTTTTTTTCGGACGTGATTGCGTTGTGCCTGTTTACAGCAGAGCTGCGTTCTTGCGCCGTTAGGCCGACACATCCGACTTCTGCGGGCATTTGTTGACCGGGTTAACCTTCCCGGGGGTTTCTTAGGACGTTAGACTCTCACTGTTGTGGTGTTATCTCCCATCCCAGCTGGCCCATATAGAACAGCCAAAGGCATCCTGGTCGGCCCTCAAGGGAAGGCAGGGGCAGACTATGGGCATTCCCCGCCATCCAAGGAGGCTTCCATAATTGCAGAGCCATCACACACCGCTCTGGTACTGGGCTCACCCAAGGAATCGTCACGTCCTGCACATGGCTGCTTAGCCTCACTTCCGTATATTGGGCCTTCCGTTCACCATAGGCTGTTCTTCCAGAAGCCAGAAGAATGCAGTTTGCAGATGACATCCACACAGTGAGCTTTCGATTCGGACTTTCCACGTAATGGATTTGCTATCCAAGCAATATTCCATTTCATGCCTCTGGGAGGCTTGTGTAACCGACATGCCTGTGGTATGAAGTGTGGCAGTCTAAATACTTCTTCATGTACATTTAAATGTCAACCTGAATACAGTTAAAGTAAGCTGCAGTCGACTTGAGCTTGTTGATATCTCCATAGAGCTTGTCCTCGAATGAAGCAGGTGTGGGCCAAAATATCTTTCTCTGTTCTGCATATATTGGGCACTCTTGCAGCAAATGTTTAGCTGTCATTTTACCAGTTCCACAATTACATTCATCTGTATCTCCTATCTTTAGTTTGTTGAACAAGTGGTATTTCAACCTGTTGTGTCCTGTGCGGAGTCTGAAGATTGCTACTTGTTCTCTTCGGTCGAGTTTGTAATATGCATCATCCTTCTGGTGGCCTGGATGCTCTGATTCCCATTTGGTTCTATAAGTGCTTTTTATCAACCTCTTTGCCTCATTATAGGTTATGTCTATGTCAGGCTGTGGTAGTCGTCCGCCCTCTTTTGCCAGTCTGTCAGCCTCTTCATTTCCAGGTATACTGCAATGTGATGGGATCCACTGTATTACAACTTTTTTGGATTTCTGGCATAGACCATGGAGTGCTGCTCTTAGGTCAGCTATTTCTGTGCTGTTATTGCTCTTCAGTATTGAGACAGCTGACTTTGCATCTGTAAAGATGGCTATTTGCGTCTCTTTATTTTCCTCCATCAAGAGCATTTCTGCTGCAGTTTTCAGAGCCTCTACCTCCGCTTTGAAGTTACTTGAGAACTTTCCAGTTGCCACTGAATGTGTTTTTTTCACTCCATTTTTAAATTTAGGAGAATTCCTCCTCCTCCATTCTCTACTGAATTTTTGGCTGATCCATCTGTATATGCATGGGTCCAATTGCTGCTTGGGTAATGTTCTTTTATGTAGTCTAGGGTTATTTCTCTTCTTTCGGTTTCATGCTGAGTGTTCTTTTTCTCAATACCAGGAATGTTTTCTATCATCTCAGGCAGTTGCTGCTGTCTCCAAGCTGGGAACTTGTCTGCAGTGTAAATGGGTTTGACAGTTGATATGTTAAGTATGGGATCTGCCCTAATCTTTCGTTTTGCAGTTTCTACAAAGTTGCTACGCTTCAGTCTTCCCTTTCCAAAACCACTAAACCTTTTATACATAGGGTGGTCTGTCAATCTTCTAAATTTTTCAGCTTGTTGCTGGGCTCTGCTATCTCTTCTATCCTGCATTGGTTGTAAACAAGTGATCTTTTCTAATTCATTAATAGGCGTTGTCTTCAGGCTTCCAGTTATGATTCGCATTCCTTGATTTTGGACTCTACTTATTTTGTTAAAGTTTGACTTAGCTGCTGTTGCCCAAGCTGCAATGCCATATTCCAGTACTGGCCTCACACGTCCAGTATATAACTTCTTGAGAACTTTCTCATCTGCTCCCCACGTTGTACCAGCAAGCTTTTTCATGATTGCCATTCTTTGCCTTGCTCTTGTTCGATTTTTCTCAACCTGTGTCTTCCATGTCAGGCGACGATCAAAGGTGACTCCTAGATAGTTTGGATTTTCTTCATGGCGCAATATTTTTCCATTCAATACCAGCTTAGGTTGCTGAGTTTTATTTGAGAGGGAGAACACTGTGCACGTTGTTTTCTCCTCACTTATCTTCACTAGCCATGATTTTGACCAGTCCTCTAGCGCTAATAGGGCTTGCTGTATTCTGCTGTTAGCTGTACTAATATATTCTTCAGATGTCCATATGGCTAGGTCATCTGCAAAGGATGATGTGTGTACTCTGGCTGGAAAATTTTCCGTGATGTCGTTTATATATGCTAGGAATAATGTTGGTGAAAGAACTCCTCCTTGGGGGACACCTTGCTCCAACAGCATCATTTTGCTGGTTTGTCCTTGTACTTTTGTCCTGGCAGTTCTGTTCTCAAGGTAGTGGCTGATCCATTTGTACATTTTCCCACAAACATGCATTTTTTGCAGTTTTACTTTCAGTCCTTCCTTCCATACTTTATCAAATGCTTTTTCTAAATCTATCCAGACCGCTAGTGTGTGCTTTTTCTCTTGGAAGGCATCCTCTATTTCCTGAGCTATATAGGTTATTTGATCTTCAGTGGATCTGTACTTTCTGAATCCTGCTTGGTGAGGTGTTAAGAGTTGGTTTTCTTCCAGATGCCATGTTAGCCTGCCATTGATAATGCGTTCCATTAATTTTCCTACACAGCTAAGAAGACTGATAGGTCGATAGCCATTTGGTTCTTCCAGGTCTTTTCCTTTCTTTGGGACTGGTATTAGTATAGCTTCCTTCCATGCCTGTGGGACTATTCCCCTCTTCCAGCTGTAATTTAGGACTGCTAGTAGTCTCTTTTTTGCCTTAGTGCCTAGTCCTATTAGCATTTCATTTGTGATTCCATCCTTTCCTGGTGATGTCTTCTTTTTTAGGGTATTCATTGCCTGTTCCATTTCTTCCATTGTTAGATTTGCCATCATATATTCTGCTGCTGTCTCTGTATATCTATGATGTATCTGTTTATCTTTGATTGCTTTCTTCTGTTCGGCTGTAATATCAATGTGGTTTGCACTGGCATAGTGTTCCATTAGTGCATTTGCAGCCTTTTTTCCTGTAAGCAAGGCATTTCCTTGTTTAATTGTTATTTGTTTGTTTCTAGGTCCTTCATTGTTCATGGCTTTCACTAGTTTCCATAGTTTGTTTCCATCCCTGTCAAAATTCAGGTTTTCTGTTTTTTTCCTCCAACAATCTCTTGTTGTTTGATTTACTGTTCTTTTATATTTTGCTGAGATGGCTTTGAGAGAGATGTTCGCTTCAGTTGTTTGTTCTCTCTCTGCTGTCTTCCTAGCATCTTCAACTTTGTCCTCCAAAATTTGTAGTTCCTCAGTCCAGTATGGTTTGTAATTTTTCCTCGCTCCTCTTGGAATAGACTCAGTGGCCGCCTGTATTATTGCTCTGTTTAGACTTTCCACCATTTGCTTCATGTTGCCATATCGTGTATTTATGTTTTCACAATATTTGTCTGTTAGTATGGCAAATCTGTCCCAATCTGCTCGTTTGTAATTCCAGCGGGGCAAAGGCTTTTGCTCCTGTGGAACATACTCCATATTTATTACAAGCTTGATTGGTCTGTGGTCACTACCTGCTAATTGGTCAAGCACATGGCGATCGATTTTATGGAGGATGTCTCCTGTGCAGAAAGCTAAGTCTGGAGTAGAAGTGGTAATCCATCTTCTGGAGTAGAAGCTAGGTGTGTCATCCGCTTTGTTGAGTAGATGGAGATTTGAGTCTATTTCCCAGTCCTCCACTTCATCTCCTCTTTTGTCAGTATCTGGGTATCCCCATCTTTCTGAACGGCTATTAAAGTCTCCGACAACAATGCAATTTGTGTCAGTTATTTTCATGTTTGAGAGTGTAAGATCCTTATCTGCCGGGCTATACAGATTGTAAATTCTTATTTTCACGTCCTTTATCATTACATCAACCCCTATAATTTCCGTTTGGTTGTCAGAGATCACAGATACTTCGCTGCAAGGTATTGTATTTCGTGTAAGTATTACAACTCCTCCTTTGTGTCCTTCGCGGTCGAAACGTGTGGCCTGATATCCCTCGACTGAAAATGTGCGATTGGCGTTGAGGTGTGTCTCTTGAATGCATGCCACATCTATTCTATCTTTATGAAGACGCTGTGTTAGGGAGGCTTTCTTGTTATAAACTCCTTCGGCATTCCATTGTAGTATGTTGAGTGTCCGGGGTGTTTGGTCAATAGCTCTTAACCTACTCCTCTGTGCCTTGACTCCACAGCACAGGGGAAGGTGACCACCAGTAGTCATGGGTGGACCCCCTCGAGGCAGGGGGCCCGGCACTATCACCGCCTGATGGGACTTCACGGGATTAGCACCATAACGATTAATTTTCATCTGTGGCATCATGAAATGATAAAGTTACGTTGCACTTCTTTGTCAAGCCTGTGGCTCAGTACATCCGATTTCGACAAGCATTTGTTCGGGATGCTTTCCCTAGCCTTTGACTGTCCCCAGTCTACCTACAAGGCAGCAGGTTTGTGCGTCACTTCGTCTGGTCCCTCTCCCTTGACCTGTCCGACATGGGTGACCCTACCAGTAGCTGTGCTACCGTCGGCATAGCTCTTGGGGTCATTGGAACGCGCAAGCCCCTCTACCTCGTCAAGGTGGACGCACGGCAGAGGGGTTATCATCGATCGATTTTCTAGCCTTCGAACATTCACGTTTCTTCTTTCTGTTGTGTAACTTACCATACTCCCTGTTTTTGCTTGCATCTCGCCATTAGTTTTGGATTAGTGTTTTCACGTTTGGATAAATATTTCGGTTATCTATTAATTGATTTTGATGTTTTGTGTTCGCTGAAAAAGACTGGTTGAAGAGTTCGATTTTGTATGTGTCATTTATTTATCTTGCTCCGTAATCATATGTTACGTTCATTCGTCATGAGTATCACATGTGTGGTATCTACCTTAATCTATCATTATCAACTAGTATTCCCTCTATCATTGCTGTCATTCGGAATTGTTCTCTTTGTGTCCCGACTTCAACAATTACAATAACAACAAGGACACACATATTTAAAGTAACAAATAGCATGAAAAGGAAGAGGAAGAAATATAAAGATTTAATTATGAGGTAGAAATGGCGATCTCTGAAGCCATATCCAAGGATATTTTTTAAATTACTTAGAGGTTTCAACACAATAGTGTGAAAGGCTATTTGCAATCGGTGGAAATCCCATTGCAATTCCTAGATATGCGGATGACACGATCTTCTTCTCAGATAGTGCTAAAGGATTAAAAGACCCGATCATGTATGTCAAGCGACACGATGAATATCAAATTCTTTTTTTTTTTTTTTTTTTTGAACTTAAAACAAATATAATGTCCGCGGCAAAACTACATGCCCTAAAAAAAAAGACCATAACTAACAATTAATAAACTGAAAATGTCATAAACTGTTAATATCTTTGCTCCGTAATCGACGTCAATGAGGAGTGGTCAAGAAGAAGTCAAACTCAGTCAGGCCACAGCACTGAGGTTGTTAAATAGCACTAACAATGTATGGGACACCGCAAGCAAATGTGTTACAGTAAACTTGTAGATAATTTTAAATGCCTATGGGCACTTACAACATCAAATGGAAGATGCACAACAGAGGTTAAGAGCATAATAGGGCGAGCAAAAGCTGCATTTCAGTAAATGTAGAGTATCTTATGCAATAAGTCACTATCATTGAATGTAGGAAAGATAGTGCTAGAGTGCTACATAGAACCTGTTTTGCTGTATGGCAATCTTGGAATGTAAATAAACAAATTAGGAAAACTTAGGAAACAATAGAGATGTTGTTCCTCAGACGAATGTTGCGAATTCCTTGGGCTGTCAAAGTAATTAACACCGATTGTCTGAAAGAGGCTAATGAAACTATAACATTATATACAACAATAAGAAAGAGACAAACGGCTGTCTTTGGTCATGTGATGAGAAGAGAGGCATTGGAGAACATCGTGACAACTGGAAAGATCGAGGGGAAGAGACGTAGAGGTAGACCAAGAGAAATGGATCCTGGGTGGATTGAGGCGGTGGCATGGACGAAATATCATTAGCAGAGTTGATCCAGAACACCAAAGACCGAGATCTGTGGCGAGTAATGAACGCCTACGCCAGCTGGCATGTCACTTGCTGATGATGATGATAAGAATCGTTGAGAACTTGCATCTTTCCTGTGGCTACATATTGATGGGATCGTTGACCATTTCTCAGTCACTCAAGAAGAACATCTTGGCTTTGAGCTTATCCACGGTGTATTTTTAATGACTGTACAGTGTTTGAAAATATTGCCGTTCCAAGTTTTGTATTTACCTATTATGTTATCACGAAGATTTTGCTGAGAATTATCACGCTAAGAGTTAGAAAGAAAATACAACCCGAAATAGGAGAAGAACAATGTGGGTTTGTAGAAGGCAAGGGTACAGTAAATGCTGTGTATATACTGAGAACGAAAGCAATGGCAAACTACTGAGCGTGATTTTGCCTAGTACATCAGCAGCAGCTGAAAAATGCTGATGTTGACTGCAACGTCTTGTAACGGATATGCAAAAAATAAAATACTAAAAACAGTAATTGAACGTTCTATAGAAGTAAACAAAGATCTATATCTTTGCTTTATTGACTACACAAAGGCTTTCGATAAAGTGAGACATGTCGACATGATAAGGATGCATGAAGATCTACAAATTGATGGAAAAGATCTTAGACTTGTAAAATACATATATTGGAAGCAACAAGCTGCCATCAGAATTGATAACGATATAGGTCAATATCAGCCTATTAAAGGACGTGTGAGACAGGGATGTGTAATGTCTCCAGATCATTTTCCCTGTACAGTGAAAATATTTTCAGAAATATAGAAGATATGGAAGGAATCAATATTGGGGGATGATACATTAATAACAATAGATATGCAGATGATAGTCTTGATTGCAGGCAATAAACAGGACTTGCAACATTTAGTAGATGCGGTTGTTGCACACAGTGAACAACTAGGGTTAGAATTGAATAGTAAGAAGACACAGATTATGGTCGTCACTGGGAAGAAGGAAATGCCAAAATGTGATATACGAGTAAATGGGCATATTCTTAAGGAAGTGTATCGATACAGTTATCTCAGAACAGTCATAACATCTGATGGGAGATGTCTTGAAGATATTAGAGCAAGAATTGCCATTGAGAAGGTAGCCTTTTGCAAGATGAAAAACATACTGACCAATAAAAATATATCAATTGAAACGAGAAAAAGAGTGTTGAAGTGCTACAGAGAACCTGTACTTTTGTATGGATGTGAAGCGTGGGCAATGAGCAGTCAGGTTGAAATACATCTGAAGGCTGTGGAAATGTGGTTTCTGAGGAAATTGCAAAGAATACTATGGACAGACAGAAAAACCAATGAACAAGTCCTTCAAGAAACAAATGAAGATCGTAAACTGATTAGAGTCATTAGACGTAAACAGTCAACATTTTTTGAGCATATTATGAGAAGAAATGACTTGAAGAACTTGGTGACAACTGACAAGATCGAAGGGAAGAGACCAAGGGGGAAGACCGAGAAGTAAATACCTGGATGATCCACGACTCTGGTGATCGAGTGAGGTGGCAGAACATGACCGCCCACGCTTATCGGCATGGCACATGATGGATGGATGGATGGATTATGTTGTATGAACTTTACAGAGGGTGAATACAAAACTTCGACAGGCAATATTTTCAAACACTGCAGTCATTAAGAATTTTTCCCTATATATAATAGCACATTTCTTAGAAGATGGTGAATCATGCAGCAGGCTAATACTGAAATTCTACAAGATCAGAACATCGAAGAAAGTCTGCATGGCCGAATAGATATGAACGCGCGTTTATAAACATCCGGTGTGCTGATGCCGAGGTAAAGGGTTCAACTCCTAAACCGCACATTTGGACTAAAATCTTGACTTCTTGTCCTTGATTCGGGGACCTAAATTACAAGTACGACTGAAGTTGGAGTGGGTTCGCCTGATGGCGAGGGACACTGTAAATAGAGAAAGCTAATCCACACGCAAAAATCAGCCCAGCGCATTAGAAGTAGTAGCACTTGTATGGACTACGGTTGAATTCAAAGCTAGCGGGAAAAGGGTGAAGGTAGATCCATGGCAGATATTGCCGTCGGTGTGTGCAGTTTTAAGGCTTCACATATTTTAAGCCACAATGTATGAAGTGAGTTGGCCAGTTCGTTTCCTCGTCACTTTTCTTTCCCGGATTTGTGTGGTATCCATTTGTTGGGTGGGTGTTATTTTAAATGAGTATGTCTTAGGTGTTACTTTACATACTTATGTCCTAGTTGTTACTTCACATGCTTACGTCTTAGTTGTTACTTCACATGCTTACGTCTTAGTTGTTACTTTTCATGCTTATATCTTAGTTGTTACTTCGCACCCTTATATTTTAGTTGTTACTTCACATGTTTATGTCCTGGATGTTACTTCACATGCTTACGTCTTAGTTGTTACTTTTCATGCTTATATCTTAGTTGTTACTTCGCACCCTTATATTCTAGTTGTTACTTCACATATTTATGTCCCTGATGTTACTTCACATGCTTACGTCTTAGTTGTTACTTTACATGTTTATATCTTAGTTGTTACTTCACATGCTTATGCCCTAATTTTTACTTCACATGCTTATGCAATAGTGGTTACTTTATTTGCTCATGTCCTAGTTTTAACTTTGCATACTTATGTCCTAGTTTTTTTTTAATTTTATTTGTTCATGTCTAGGGGGACTTCAATGCAAAAGTAGGAAATCAAGGGGATAGATACACAGTAGGAAACTATGGTTTAGGAGAGAGAAATGAAAGAGGATACAGACTAGTAGAGTGGGCAAAAGAACAGGAAATGATTGTAGGAAACACCTGGTACAAGCAACACCCTAGAAGATTATGGACCTGGAGGAGTCCTGATAGCAGGACTAGAAACCAGATTGACTACATTCTCATTAGCAGAAGATTTAGAAACGCGCTAACAGTAGCAAAAACAGTTCCCAGTGCTGATTGTTATAGTGACCACAGATTACTCACAGGAACATTGAGGACGAAGTTGAAGAAAGTCAAGTATACAACAGGGAACACTAAATATGATTTGTGTACATTGAGTAATGACAAGGAAATACAAAACAAATTCAACATAGAAGTACAGAACAGATTTGAAATATTGTCTGATCTAGAGATCCTATTCCAGGATGTGGATGATCAATGGGAAATGTTAAAGAATTCAATCAATGTG
Organism: Cepaea nemoralis; assembly: GCA_014155875.1. Lineage (NCBI taxonomy): Eukaryota > Metazoa > Mollusca > Gastropoda > Stylommatophora > Helicidae > Cepaea > Cepaea nemoralis. The sequence goes on along the minus strand of JACEFZ010025248.1, from coordinate 15,155 downwards.
GCTGCAGAAACAACTATTCCAAAATTAAAGAAGGTGGGTCGTAAGAAATGGATGACTGAGGAAATTTTACACTTAATGGAAACAAGAAGACTCAACAAAAATAATCCTGCCAAATATGAAGAAATTCACAGACAAGTCAGAATATTATGTAGGAAGGCAAAAGAATCATGGCTTGAGGAAAAGTGCTTAGAAATTGAAAAACAACACAACAGTCAAAATACCAAATTAGTGCACAAAAGAATTCAGGAACTTACTAATAAAAGAACAAGTACATCAACAGGCTGTCTAAAAACTAAAGATGGCAAAATCATAATAGAAAAAGATCAGATTCTACATGTATGGACAGATTATGTGAAAGACCTGTATAATGATAACAGAGATGAACAGTATGCTATTAGATTTAATAATGAAGGACCAGCAATTTTAAAGATGGAGGTTCAAAATGTTCTTAAGCATATGAAAGCTGGCAAGGCCCCCGGTGCAGATAACATCACAACAGAAATGATTAAAGCTTTAGAAGAATTTGGTACTAGAGCAAGTCACTAGACTGCTGAACACATTATATGATACTGGAGATATACCTTCTGAATTATGTAATTCTGTATTTATTGCAATCCCAAAGAAATCAGGAACCTTAGAATGTGATCAACATAGAACAATTAGTATAATGAGTCACATCACAAAGATTTTGTTACGAATTATCATGCAAAGAGTGAGGAAGAAAATACAACCTGAAATAGGGGAAGAACAATGTGGTTTTGTAGAAGGAAAGGGTACAGTAAATGCTGTGTATATGCTGCGAACAGTTATTGAACGTGCTTTAGAAGTAAACAAGGATATACATCTTTGCTTTATTGACTACACAAAGGCTTTTGATAGAGTTAGACATGTCAACATTGTGGATATGCTTGCAGATCTACAAATTGATGGGAAAGACATTAGACTTATAAAAAACATATATTGGAAACAACAAGCTGCCATAAGGATTGATAATGAAGTAGGACAATACCAACCTATTAAGAGAGGTGTTAGGCAGGGATGTGTAATGTCTCCAGATCTTTTTTCCCTATACAGTGAAAATATTTTCAGAAATGTAGAAGACCTAAATGGAATCAGCATTGGAGGACGAAACATAAATAACATTAGATATGCAGATGATACAGTATTGATTGCAGACAATGCACAGGATCTGCAACAATTAGTAGACGCTGTGGTTGTACACAGTGAGCAGCTGGGGTTGGAATTAAATTGTAGGAAGACACAGGTTATGGTCGTCACTAGGAAGAACGAAGTACCACAATGTAATATACAAGTAAATGGGAATATTCTTCAACAAGTGAATCGGTTCAATTATCTCGGAACAGTCATAACATCTGATGGCAGATGCCTTGAAGAGATTAGAACAAGAATCGCCATTGCGAAAGTAGCCTTTAGCAAGATGAAAAACATTCTGACCAATAAAATGATGTCAATTGAAACGAGAAAAAGAGTGTTGAGGGGATACATAGAGCCTGTTCTTTTGTATGGATGTGAAACTTGGACAATGTGCAGTCAAGCATGAAAAACATCTGATGGCTGCAGAAATGTGGTTTCTGAGGAAAATGCAAAGAATACCATGGACAGATAGAAAAACCAATGACCAAGTACTACAAGAGACAAATGAAAATCGTAGATTAATTAGAGAAATTAGACGTAGACAGTCACAATTTTTTGGACATGTTATGAGAAGAAATGGACTGGAGAACTTAGTGACAGCTGGCAAAATCGAAGGGAACAGACCAAGAGGAAGACCGAGAGGAAAATACCTGGATGGATTGGCCACATGGCATGGACGAGACAGGAACACTGAGCTGATCCACGACTCTGGTGATCGAGTGAAATGGCGAATCATGACCGCCCACGCTTTCCGGCATGGCACATGATTGATTGATGTCTAGTGTTTACGTTACATGCTCATCTTCTAGTTATTACCCTACATAATTTATGTCAAAGCGGTTACTTTACAATTCTCTGTCTCGGTCATCATTTTAAATGTCACTGCCCTATTGTTATTTTGCAAGCTTCATTTTGAAAAAAAAAATATTATACACATGTTTATCCTAATTGTTATTTTAAATAGTTTGGCCAGCTGTTCATCACCACCACCACCACCACCACCACCATCATCATCATCATCATCATCATCATCATCATCATCATCATCATCATCATCATCATCATCATCATCATCATCATCATCATCATCATCACCATCCTAATTGTTACTTTAAATAGTTTGCATAGCTGCTCATCATCATCATCATCATTGTCGCGTCCTCCTTTAAAGTGTCGTCCCTGGAGTGAAGAGATCCGACACCCACATTATAATATTTTTTTTTTCCTCTCAATATTCTGGAGAATCCACCAGCTTCCGTCCAACACACTCCATCAGCCTATGGACACCTTTTCCTATCACTCTCACACTGTCGTACTATGCCCCCTTCTCATACTTCCCCAACGCAACATACTCAACAACTCTTGCTTCTAGAAATTAATAAAGAGTAATTTATTAAAAGAAAAGTGTAACGTATATGAGACGTGTATGTGAAGAAAATGTGTGACGTGTTCTATAAAGTGTGTAGACTCTGACTCTCAGACAGCAACCCAGTCAGCTGATCCCAGCAAAGATAGACCACAGCACGGTACGTCAGAACATGTACTTCTCACCCGTTGCCGAAACCATCTTGCCGGATACTGCTTTGCCTCTGTAGACCTCTGGTAATCCAATTTCATGAACATCCGAAATAGACACCGGTGGTATTAACAGTTAATCATGGACCGGTTGCACTCTACACAATGTCCGTTCCTAACGTTCCTTAACAAACTGCACAAGTCTTTTGTAGTGTGTACGCAGTTAGTTAGTTAGTTAGTTAGTCGACAGATCATCCTCGTTGCACATCGAACCATTCAGTCCATAAGTGCTAATTACTAATGTTAATTGTTACTGTACTAACACTAGGTACTCTTAGCCGGTTCTCGGTTCGTTACTACTGTCTGATGCTGTGTGGTGCATCAGTATGCATCACTCTCTTTGATGAATCAATTTCCTTCTAGCGTAAGTTACGTTTCTGTATGCAACTTTATTGACTCTTGAAACTGGTGTTCTTCAGAATGGGTTTTTTAATTCTTCCCCAAAACTTGTAGAGTTTCCTTGGATCTGGTAGGGAACCTAGGATAGAAACAACACATCTGGTGATAGTACTAGTCACTGATCCTTTCGGCTGAGTGTAAGCCTATCACCTTGCTTAATGATCTTTAGCTAACTAGACTTAGTCATAGAGCAGGTTAGCTACCCACCTAGAGCCGAATCAGGCTATGACAAAGAAAAAAATCAGCAAACAGAATGCGGAACCCCGCCCACCAGGGACACCTACGGGAAGATCCCAATTATCCCTCACTGCTCAATTCTCAACTAGTAAAGCTTATCAACACTTCACTAATCTATTCTTAACTAGCAGAGTTAATATCACTATTCTACTCTAACTAGTTTCCACTAACAGTGCTAATCATCACACTATAGTTTAACAAGGCTACTGCCTAAAGAAATTATAACGAATATATTATAATAGGTTATACCTTAAATGGCACTACTGCAGTCCTATCAATCATATCTACATCTGCCATTATAGGCACGTGCAAAATTAAGTCACTAATTAAACACACGGTAGATATTATTTCCACTAAGCACTGCAGTGCCCTGGCACTCTGACTAGAGCATTATTCAAGTCCACCCTAGTTGATCTCAACTCGAGTTTATATCGCAAACTACCAAAGTTGGCCACGTGACGTTATCCTTTACTCCCCCACACAGGTGGCACAGTGGCAAATCATCCCCTGTCAAGAACTATTTTCCTGGCTTAAATCCTGTCAAAGTTGTCAGTAATTGCCTAGATTCTCAAAACAAGCCAGCTAGTTTCTGTATACTCCCAACAAAGAGTTTCGATACCAAGCTGCCAATCATCTTGATGTGCCGGAAACCAAGAATTGACAGATGCACTGTTTTCCGTACTAGGTACTTCCGTTTTACATCTGCCCCTGTGATCTCACGGCTTCCATCTGCATTCAAATGTTCACAAACTTGTCAATCTTCTGTTCCGTGGTGACAATCCCAGCAGCCATTTTCGTCTGATGTCCGGCCGTATAGATGACAAACGGAACCATTCCATATCCTCAGCTGACAATATATGTGATTCTACTTGTTAATGAACTGCCAACTCTGTGTATCCATTCCTACTCACTCACCACCAAATGTGTATATGGGCTGACACGATGTAACCTGTACAGCTGTGTTTACTCTGTTAGTACGACTGTTGTGGCCCAGAAAATATACGCCACGCAAACGTCGGTATTATTAGCTGGTTAACTCATGGCGCTCGTGACAATCATCATCATCATCATCATCATCATCATCATCATCATCATCATCATCATCATCATCATCATCATCATCATCATCATCATCATCATCAGCATTATCCTAATTGTTACATTAAATAGTTTGACTAACTGTTCATCATCATCATCATCATCATTATCATCATCATCATCATCATCATTATCATCACCATCATCACCATCATCACCACCATCATCACCACCATCATCATCATGATCATAAACATCATCATCATCATCAACATAACCTCCATCGTCATCATTATTATCACTATCATCATTATCAGGTAGGTTAGAGGAGAGATGAGTGATCTGTCGGCTATTCGCAAGTCTTTTTATCCAGCTCAATGTAAGTCCGAACCCCAATGCGAAAAAAAAAAAATTTTTGTAACATAATACTTTCTGATTCCTTTTTTTTTTCCAAGGATTTTCTATATAGTCACTTGTGATGTGAGTCGTGCACTATTTAGCAATCACTAAGAGTATAAAATGGACGCTTATCGACATAACTGTTAAACGAGCATTCTTAGAAAGTCTTTGATGAAGAAGATCAATGCTGATATGCAAACAGAACCCGAACATCGAGGGAAAACTGGCCCCTAGACAGCATCGTGTCTCAGAAACTGAAGCACTTTGGGCATATTAAACGTTACAATTGTTTGGAAAAAACGATGACGGAGGGCATGGTTCCTGGAAGAATAGGCTTTGGTCGACCAGCACGAAGATGGATATAAGACATTGCAGATTCCTTGGGCAACGGTGTGTATGAAGCAGAGACTGTCAACGCAAAGATGTACATAGGACATTGCAGATTCCTTGGGCATGGGGATGTATGAGGCAGGAGTAATTCAACACGAAGATGGGCATAGGACATTGCAGATTCCTTGGGCATGGAGATGTATGAAGCATGAGTCAGTCAACACAAAGATGGACATAGGACATTGCAGATTCCTTGGGCATAGGGATGTATGAAACAGGAGTCATTCTACACGAAGATGGACATAGGACGTTGCAGATTCCTTGGACAAGAGGATGTATGAGGCAGGAAAACTGGCAAAGGGATCGACATTGTTCGGCGGGGATGAGAGCGACACTCGGCAAATGATCTGTTTCACAATGATGATGACACGTGATGGCAGGCGAGATGACAACAATTAGGTCAACAATTCGTAGGGGACAGAAGGTAATTTTTTTTACCGTGTATGGCAAAAAACTGAACGTAAAATTTGCCTAGTACATCAACAGCAGCTGAAAAATGCTGGTGTTGACTGCAAGTCCTGCAAGGGATATGTAACAACAACAAAATTGATTCAGTGCGAAAGTAACAGTAGGTTTGGACCGAATATGGTATACAATCAAATCAACAACTATTCTAATGTAAATTTCCAAGCAATAAAATTATGGAAGATACCGCGAAACAAAACAAATAACGCGATGACCTAAGTATGGCGATATATCATCCTTCTGTCCAAGTGGTAGTTGACGTTAGGCGATATGGTATCCTTTGGCATTGAATAAATTAAGAAACCCCATTATTAGAAGACCAAAAAGCACTGGGAAATATCGGAATATTCATTCATTCATTCATTCATTCATTCATTCATTCGTTCGTTCGTTCGTTCGTTCATTCATTCATTCATTCATTCATTCAGTAGCATGTCCTTTGCAAAACCTCGCTCCCGTAACAACCTTCTGGAAAACCTCTCGATCATAAAAAGATGTCCCGCCTCCGATACACCAATTTGGAGATCATCCGCCACATCCTACACCCATCTTCTCTTAGGCCTTCCTCTTCCTCTTTTCCCAGGCATATACCCCTCCATTATTGTTCTCTTCAAACTTTCGTGATGTTTCAAGTGACCAAAATATTTAAATTTTCTTTGTTTTATCCTCTTTAATAGCCAACCTTCTTCAATATTCAGCTCTTGAAGTAGTGATGTATTTATTCTAATCTTTATCCAAAATATTCTTAGAACTCGTCTATAACATTTATATTCAAATGCATTTATGCGCTGTTCAGCTTGTTTAGGTCGGAATATTGGCCGAATAAATATAAAACAGACACTCATTCGCATTTAGAGCAGCTCAAGACTGAGGGCTGTAGAGTGGCTGTATAAGAAGCTTCACAGCCATCCCAAAACCTGAAATACCTGATGCTGATTTGTTCTATTTATATTCAGTGATGAATAGCTGAGATGCAGCTGAAAATTCTAACCGCCACTTCAGCGACCGCCATCTTGGACGATAGACAAACCACGGTTGGCTTTCTCCCAGGACGAAAATATCTCTCGGGCTAGGGAAATAATACACCAGTGATCGACATTATGTTGGGGAAGAACCTGAAGTGAAACAGGAGATTTTTACAGTAACGAGGTTATCTGCACCGACAGCTGAAAAGTAAAACAGGTCAGATATATTTTGGAGAGCTGAGAGTGCACAAGTCTGCTGGTTGTGTGCGGGACTGACCCCAACACTTTTCGCGGGGGGCACGTGTTACAGTCTTTGGGTTGTGTCTGCCATCGCCGATAGCAGGTTGCAGATTTTGGGTTGAGCAATTAAGTTGAAATATGAGCTTTTTTCTAATTCTTCTTCAACTGCTGCTGCTGCTACTACTGCTGCTGCTGTTGCTATTGCCACCACTCTAATACCGCCACCACTACTACTACTACTACTACTACTACTACTACTACTACTACTACTACTACTACTACTACTACTACTACTACTACTACTACTGCTGCTGCTGCTGCTGCTGCCGCTGCTACCACTCTAGTTCCGCCACCACTATCATTACTACTATCATTACTACTATCGTTACTACTATCATTACTACTAGTACAACTACTACTACTACTAGTACTACAACTACTACTACTACTACTACTACTACTACTACTACCACCACCACCACCACCATTCTACTACCGCTATCACTACTACTACTACTACTACTACTACTACTACTACTACTTCTACTACTACTACTACTACTACTACTACTACTACTACTACTACTACTACTACTACTATCATTGACACCACAGTACTACCACTACCAAACCCACCGCTGCTACTACCACCAGTACTATTACTGCTACTACCCTTGCGTCTACTGGGTTGGCATCGGTTACAAGGAAACATCTAAAACCCATTAAAAGAAACATTGCAAACACAAGTCTCATCCAGTCAGCCCGTGTGTCCTGTGCTGCATCATGACCTGGGTAAACCTTAACTGATTGGATGCCGCAGGATTATATATCGCTACATATAACTCCCCATTTCTACAGGACGATACATGGCTATACTAGGGTCATCGTGTTATTTATTTTGTTTCGTGATATCTTTCGCAATTTCAAAATCTCAATCAACGGACATCTACATGATAAGAATTTTTCATTTGATTGTGTACCATGTTTGGTCTAGAACAGTGGTTCTCAACCGGTGGGGAATTCGCCGGGACATTTAGGGTTTCCAGGGGGGGGGGGGGGGGGAATTAAGGTTATTTCAAGATCACGTTAATACAAAAACCGATTACTTGATATTGTTTTTCCCTTCATACCGTAAGGTTCTGTACGTCTCACCCTTCTAAAATTCAATTTATAAAGTAAGTAGACCCACTTGTTTTAGTATGTGCTATTAAATTTAGCTCCATTATTACGTATACTGTGTAGGGGCGGGGCGGGATTTTTAGGTAGGAAATATGAGCGGGGGGAATGAACGTTCTTCTCTTCTCTCCCTCGTCCTCTCCTCTCTCTCTCATCTTTCTTTTCTCCTCTTAACCTCACTCTCCTCTTTCTCTCCTCTTCCCTCTTCTCTCTCTCTATTCCCCCCCCCATCCTCCCTCTCACTTCCCTCTCTCCTTCCCTCTTAATCCTTCCTTCCCCATTCTCTTCCCTCTTCTCCCTTCTCTTCTTCTTCTCACATTCTCTCTCCTTCACTTCTCTCCTCTCCACCTCTCTCTCTCCCCTTCCTCTCTTTCCATTTCTCTCTCCTTTCCTCTCTCTCTCCCTCCTCTCTCTCTCCTTTCTCTCTCTTCTTTTCTCTATCTCTATCTCTCTCCTCACGTATTTCCTTCTTTTCGTTCTCTCCTCCCCTCTTCTTCTCCCCTTTTCCTCCTCTCTCTTTCTCTCTTATTCTTCATCTCTCCTCTCATTCTTTCTCTCTCTTCCCTCTCTCTTCTATCTCTTTCTCTTCTCCTTCCTCTGTCCCCTCTCTCTCTTCTCCCCTTTTCCTCCCTCCTCCTTCTTTCTCTCTCTCTCTCTATTACTTCTCTCTTCTCTCTCTCATCCTCCCTCCTCCTCTCTCTTCACTCCTCCTTTATCTCTCCTCTCCTCTCTTTTCTCTCTTCATCATCTTCCTTCTCTCTTTTCTCTCTCTCTTTCACTCCCTCTTCCCTCTCTCTCTCTCTCCCTTCCTTTCTCTCCTCCTCTCTTCCTCTCTTCCTCTCTCTCTCTCTCCTCCTCATTTCTTCCTCTCCTTCTCTCTCTCCTCTCTTCTCTCTTTTCCTCTCTCTATCCCTCGTCTACTTCCTCTCTCCTCTTCCTCTCTTTCTCTTTCTATTCTCTCTTTCTCTCCTCTCTCTCTCTCTCTTCTCCTCTTGCTTCTCATCTCTCTCTCTCATCTTTCTCTTCATCTTCTCCTTCTCTTCTCTCTTCTCTTTTCTCTTCTCATTTCCTTCTCTCTCTTTATTCCTTTCTCTTCTTTCTCTTTCTCCCTCTCTCTTTTTCTCTCCTTCTCTTCTCTCTTCTTTCTCTCTCTCTCTTCTCTCTTTCTCTCTCTCTTCTTCTTTCTTTTCTCTCTCTTCTTTCTCTCGTCTCTCTCTCTTTTCTCTCTCTATCTTTCTTTCTCTCTCTCTCTATCCTCTTCTCTCTCCCTTCTCTCCTTTGAATCCTTCTTTCTCTTCTCCCTCTCTCTTTCCTCTCTTCCTCTCGCTTTCTCTTCCTCTTCTATTCTTTTCTTCTCCTCTCTTCTCTTTCTCTTCTTTCCTCCTCTCCCTCTTTTCTCCTCTTTCCTCTCTCTATATTCTCTACTCCCTCTCTTTCTCTTTTCTCTCCTCTCTTCTTTCTCGCCTCTCATCCCTTTCTCCTCTCTCTTTCTCTCTCTCTCTCTCTCTCTTTTTCTCTCTCTCTCTTTCTCCCTTCATTTCTTCTCTCCCTTCTTTTTCTTTTTCTCTTCTCCTCTTCTCTTCTTCTCTCTCTCTACTCTCTCTCTCTTCTCTCTCTCCTCCCTTCTCCTCTCTTCTCTTCTCCTCTCTCTTCTCTCTCTCCCTCTTCTCTCTCTCTTTCTCTCTCCTCTCTATCTTTCTCTCTTTCCCTCTCTCCTTCATTCTCTCTTGCGCTTCTCCTCTTCTCTCTCCCTCTTTCTCTTCCCCTCTTCTCTCTCTCTCTTTCTTCTTTCTTCCTCTTCTTTCTCCTCCCTCTCTCTCCTCCTCACTCTTCCTCTCTCTCTTCTCCTCTTCTCTCTTTTCTCCTCTCTCTCTCTTCTCTCTTCTTCTCTCCTCTTCTCTCTCCTCTCTCTCTCTCTTTCTTTCTCTCTCTCTCCTTTTTCCTTCTCTCTCTCTTCTCTCTCTCTCCTCGCTCTCTCTCTCTTATCTTTTCTCTCTTTCTCCTCCTTCTTTTCTCTCTCTCCTCTCTCTCTCTCTTCTCTCCTTCCTCTTCCTCTCATCTACTCTTCTCCTCTCATCTTTCTCTTTCTTCTCTCTCTCTCCCGTCTCTACTCTTCATTCTCTTCTTTTCTCTCTTCTCTCTCTCTCCTTCTCTTCTCTCCTCTCTCTCTCTTCCCCTCTCTCTCTTCTCTCCTCCTCTTCTCTCTCTCTTCTATTTCTTCTTCTCCTCTTCTCTCTCTCTTCCCTCTCTCCTCTCTCTCTTCTCGTCTTTCTCTCCTCTCTCTTCTCTTCTCTCTCTTCTCTACTCTTCTCTCTCTCTTCTTCTCTCCTCTTCCTCTCTTTCTCTTTTCTCCTCTTTCTCTCTCTTCGTTTCTTTTTCCTCTCTTTCTCTCCTCTCTCTTTCCTCCTTCCTCCTCTTTTCTTCTCATTTCTCTCTCTATCTCTCTCTCCTCTCTCATCTATCTCTCTCCCTCTCCCTCTCTTTTCTCTTCTCTCTTTCTTTCTTCTCTTCTCTCTCTCTCTCTCCTCTCCCTTCTTCCTCTCTCTCTCTCTCTCTTCTACTCCTTTTCTCTTTCATCTCTCTCTTTCTTCTCTCTCTCTTCTCTCTTCTCTTCCCCTCTCTCTACTCTCTCTCTTCTCTCTTCTTCTCTCTTCCTCTCTTTTCTTCTTCTTTCTCTCTCCTCTCTTCTCTCCCTCTTCTCTCCTCTCCTTCTCTCTCTCTCATCTCTCCTTCTCTCTCTCTCCTCTTCCTTCTCCTTTTCCTCTTCTTCTCTCTCTCTCTTCTCTCTCTTCTCTCCCTCTCTCTCCCCCCTTTCCTCCTTTCTTTCTCTCTCTCTCTTCTCTTTCTCTCTCCTCTCTTTTTTTCTTTCTCTCTCTCTTTCTTTCTCTCTCTATCCTCTTCCTCTCCTCTTCTCTCTTCTCTCTCTCTTCTTCTCTCCCTTCTCTCCTTTCTCCTCCTCTCTCTCTAATTTCTCTTTCTCTCTTTCTTCATCTCTCTCTCTCTCTCCCTCTCTCTCCTCTTCTCTCTCCTCCTCCTTTCATCTCTCTCTATCTCTTTCTCCTCTCTCCTCTTCTCTCTTCCCTTCTCTCCCTCTCTCTCTCTCTTTCTATCCTCTCTCCTCTTCTTTCTCTCTCTCTCTCTCTCTCTCTCTTTCTCTCCTCTCTCCTTCCCTCTTCTCTTCCTTCTCTCTCTTTCTTTCTCTTCTCTCTCCTCTTCCCTCTTCTCTTGCATCCTTCTTCTTCCTTTCTTTCTTCTACTCTCTCTATTCTCCTCTTCTCTCTCTTTCTCTCTCTCTTCTCTCTTTTCTTCCTCCTCTCTCTCTCTCTTTCTCTTTCTCTCTCTTTCTTTTCTCTCTCTTTCTCTCTTCTCTCTCTTCCTTCTCTATTCTCTCTTCTCTTCTTCTTCTCTCCTCTCCTTCCTCTCTTTCTTTCTCTCCTTTCTCTCTCTTTCTCTTCTCTTCCTCTTCTCTCTTCTCTCCCTCTTTCTCTTCGCCCTTCCTCTCTTTCTCTTCTCTCTCTCCCTCTTTCCTCTCTTCTCTTCTTCTTCTCCTCTTCCTCTCTCCTTTCTCCCCCCTCCTTACCCTCTTTTTCATCTTTGTATCTCTTTCTCTCTCTCTCCCTCTCTCTCTTCCTCTTTCTCTCTTCTCTCCCTCTCATCTCTCTCATCTCCTCTTTCTCTTCTTCTTCTCTTCTCTCTTTCTCTCTCTCCTCCCTCTACTCTCTCTCCCTCTCTCTCTCCTCTTCTTCTCTCTTCTCTTCTTTCTCTCTTCCTCTTCTCTCTCTCTCTTCTTCTCATTCTCTTTTCTCTCTCTCTCTTCTCTCCTCTTTCTCTCTTTCCCTCTCCTTCTCTCTCTCTCCTCTTCTTCTCTTTTCTTTTTCTTAGGCCTCTCTTCTCTCCCCCCTCTTCTCCCTCTCCATCTTCATCCTTTCCTCCTTCTACCTCTCTTCTCCTCTTCTTTCTCTCCTTTCTCTCTTCTATCCTCTCTCTTCTCTCTCTCTCTTCTTTCCTCTCTCTTCTCTCTCTCTCATCTCTCTCATTCTTCTTCTCCTCTCTCTCTCTCTCTCCTCCTCTTCTTCTTTTCTCTTCTCCTTCTTTCTTTCTTCATCTATCCTCATTTCCTCTTCTCCTTCTCTTCCATTCTCTCCCTCTTCCTCTGTTCTCTCTCCTCATCTTTTCCTCTCTCTCTTCTCTCTCTTTTCTCTCTCTCCCTACTTCCTCTCCTTTTCCTTCCTCCTTTCTCTCTCCCTACTTCTTCCTTCTCTTCTCTTTCTCCTCTCGCTCTTCTCATCTTTCTCTATCTCTCTTTCTCTCTTTTCCCTCCCTTTCTTCCCTCGTTCTCTGTCCCTCATCTCACTCTTCCCTTTCTTCATACCTCTCCCCCTCTCTCTCTTCTTCTTCTTCTCTTTTCTACTCCTTCTCCTCTTTCTCTCTTCTCATTCTCTTCTCCTCCCTACCCTCTTCCTCGACTCTCTTCTCGTTCTTCTCCTTCTCTCTCTCTCTCCCCTCTCTCTCCTCTCTCTTCTCTCTCGTTTCTTCTTCTCTCTTCTCTCTTTCTTCTCTCCGCTCTCTTCTTCTCTCTCTCTCCTTCTTCTCCTCTCCGTCCTTCTTCTCTCTCTCTTCCATTCTCTCTCTCTCCTCTCTATCCTTCTCTCTTCTTCTCTCTTCTCTTTCTCCTCTCCTCCTCTCTCTCTTTGTCCTTCCTTCTTTTCTTCTCCTCTCTTCCTTCTCTCTTCTCTTCTCTCTTCACCTTTCCTCTTTCTTTCTCTTCTCTTTCTCCTCTTCTCTCTTTCTCTCTCTCTCTCTCTTGTCTCTTCTCTTTCTTCTTCTCTCTTTCTCCTCTTTCTCTCTCCTCTCCCTCTCTCTTCTTCCTTTCTCTTCCTTCTTCTCTTTCTCTCTCTACTTCTCTTTCTCTTCTCTCTCTTTCTTCATCTCTCTCCTCTTCTTCTCTATCTTCATTCTCTCTTCTCTTTCTCCTTCTCTCTCTTCTCTCTCTCTTCTCTCTTCTCTCTCTCCTTCTCCTCCTCCTCTTCTTTCTCTCTCTCTCCTTCTCATCTTCTACTCTTTCTTCTCTCACTTTCTTCTCTTCTCTTCTCTCTCTCTCTTCTCTCCTTCTTCTTTTCTCTTCTTTTCTCTCTCTTTCTTTCTCCTCTCTCTCTCCTCCCCTCCCTCCCCTCCCTTTCTCTCTCCTTCTGCTCTTTCTCCCCTCTTCTCTCTTTTCTTCTCTTCCTTTCTTTTCTTTTCTCTCTCTCTCCTCCTTTTCTCCTTTCTTCTCCTCTCCTCTCTCCTTCTCTCCCTCCTCTATCCTCCTTCTCTTTCCTTCTCTCTTTCTTCTTTCCTCTCTCTGCTTCTCTCTCTTCTCTCTCTCTCTCTCTCTTTCTCTCTACTCTCTCTCTCCTCTCAATCTCTCGTCTCCTTTCTTTCCTTTCTCTCTTTCCTTCTTCTCTTCTTCTCTCTACCTCTTCTCTCCTTCCTTTCTTATTCTTTCTCTTCCTCTCTCTCTTCTCTCCTCTCTCTTCTCCTCTCTCTCTTTTCCCTCTTCTCTCTCCTCTCTCTCATTCCCTTCTCTCTCTCTTTCTTCTCTCTCTCTTCCTCCTCTCTCTCTCCTCCTCTCTCTTTCTTCTCTCTCTCCCCTTTCTCTTCTTCCTTCTCTCTTTCTTCTCCCTCTCTCTCCTTCTCTCTCCATCTTCCTCTCATCTCCTTCTTTCTCTCTTCTTTCTCCATCTTCTCTCTCTCTCTCTCTCCCTTCTTCCTCTTCCCTTTCTTCTCTCCTCCTCTCTCCCTCTTTCTCTCTCTCTCTCTTTTCTCTCTCCCTACTTCTCTTCTCTCTCTCTCTATCTTCTCATCTCATTCTTTTCTCTCTCTCTCGCCTTCCATCTCTCTCTTCTCTCTCTCTCCCTTCTTTCTCTCTTTCTCTCTCTCTCTCCCTTCCTCTTCTTCTTTCTCTTTCTCTCTCTCTCTCTTTCTTCTCTCTCTTCTTCTCTCTCTCTTTCTCATTCTCTCTCCTTCTCTTTCTCTCTCCTCTTCCTCTCTCTTCTCCTCCTTTTCTGTTCTCTCTCCTCCTCTCTTCCTTCTCTCTCTCTTCTTCTTCTTTCCTTCTCCTCTCCTCTTCTTTCTCTCTTCCTCTCCTTCTCTTCTTCTCATCTCCTCTCCCTCTCTCTGCCCTCTTTGTTCTTCTCTCTATTTCTTCTCTTCCTCTCTCTCCTCTCTTCCTCTCTCTCTCCTCTCTGCTCTCCTTCTCTCTCTATCTTTCTCTCCTGTCTCTCTCATTCTCTCTTTCTCCTCCTCTCTATCCTCTCTCTCCCTCTCTCATCTCTCTCCTCTTCTTCTTTCTTCTTCTTCCTTCTCTCTCTCCTTTCTCTTCTCTCCCTCCCCCCTTTCTCCTTTCTTCTCTCTCCTCTTTCCTCTCTTCCTCTCCTCTTTTCTCTCTCTTCTCCTCTCTTTCTCTCTCTGTTCTCTCTACATCTCTCGTCTCTCTTTTAGTCTCTCTCTCTTTCTTTTCTCCTTCTTCTCTTCTCTTCTCTCTTCTTCCCTCTTCTCTTCTTTTTCTCTCTATCTCTTCTCTCTATCTCTTCTTCTCTCTCTCTTCTCTTTCTTCACCTCTCTCTTCTCCTCTTCTCTTCTCTCTCTCTCTTTCTTTCCTCATTTCTCTCTCTCTCTCTCTCTTCTTTCCTTCTCTCTCTGCTCTTCTTCTTTCTCTCTCTCTTTCTTCTTCTCTCTCTCCTCTCTCTCTTCTCTTCTCTCTTTCTCCTTTCTTACTCTCCTCTCTCTCTCCTCTTTTTCTCTCTCTTCTATCTACCCTTCTTCTCCCTCTCACCTCTCCCTCCTCTTCCGTCCTCTTCTTCTCCTCTCCTTCTCGTTCTTCTCTCTTTCTCTCTCTCTCTCTTTCCCTTCTTCATCTCTTCTCTCTCTCATCTCTCTTTTTCCTCCTCTCTTCCCCCTTTTTTTCTTTCTCTCCTCTCCTCTCTCTCCTCTTCTCTCCTCTCTTTCTTCCTCTCTCTTTCCTTTCTCTCTTCTCTTTTCTCTTTCTCCTCTCTCCTCCCCATCCTCTCCACCTTCTTCCTCTCTTTTTCACTCCTCCTCATCTCCTCTCCTTCTCTCTCTTCTTCTCTCTTACTG
>JACEFZ010025243.1:970000-1138584 GCA_014155875.1 Cepaea nemoralis | reverse complement strand
CCATCTGGATGAAATCCCCCCACACTGAAACAAAAGAAATCAAATCGTGTCTCTGACAGTGATGTTATATAACTTATAATTGAAAGCAAAATGGGGTTATGAAATAAACACTTTAAAATATAATACAACTCCGATCAGTAGTCTGTATTAAGGATACAGAGGCTGAGAATTAAATACAATAAGATGTATCGATTTATGAATAATATATATCAACGTTGATGTAGACAAGATGAGTACTACTTAAATAAGGAAAAGAAACGTTATGCAGTATATATTCGTGAAACTAATATCTGCGCCTTCAACCACAATGTGAATTTACATTATACACCTTAATGTACGTATACTAGGTAGAATATAATACATGTAGTTCGTCTTTCCTAAAACGTATCTGAGTAAATAGTATATACTATGTGCAGAGTAACGCTTCCCTGTCACGGAAAGGACAGTTTGCACCGGATCTATTAATACGCGACAGAGCTGATCATGGACCGGTTGCACACTACACATTATAAGTTCCTATCGGTCCTAAAAACTGTACGAATCCTTTGTTGTGTGTACTTAGGTATCACTGTTATTGTTAATATACTTGATCCTAACTAGTGTCTATAAAGTCTCAAGTATGATGTCTTTTTTAATATTTCACTGGAATCTATCACACCATGTGACTTACATTTTAATGTTCTCGTTCCTTTAACAATGTTTGTATGATGTGTGACATATCAACAATCATCACCCATCCTAGGTGAACCTTAACACGCAGGAATCGTTATATTGGTTGGCTCTTCTGAGCCATGTTATGGTGAACCCTCCTGATTATGCGTCCAGCGTAAACATTATACCCCCTTTCATCTCGGGTGGTATTCGTTTTCCGTAAGAAAGCATTTGAGTGTCCAACTGGTGTTCTTCTAATTGGAGTTGCACTTCTTCAAAACCAGTGTTGAACTTCCTCGTAACTGGCAGGGAACCTTAGGCAACACCGCAGTTCGATCAAATCACATCAACATTTGCCATGACAGGCACGTGTAAAATTAAATTAACTTAATTCGCACACGGTAGACATATTTCCACTCAGAACTGCAGTGCCAAAGCACGTCCACCTAAATCAACCGTTTGAGTAACACTCTCTCCCCCAGTCATGGTTTTCCAAACAGCCTTGAATTGTTCACGTGACGTTGTTGATGTCCTGCGGGTATCCCAATGTTTCCAATAACCAACCCACAACTTTCTGTCATGTGGTGACAAGCAAAACCGCCATTCCGATTGATGTCGGGAAATTCTAAATGACAGACCGACTGTTTTCTCCCGAGCCGGGCACTTCCGCTTGAATCCGACCTGTTTTTACTGTATTGTTAAAAAAAAACAATTGGGGCCCTGCAAACAAGCCGTTTAATCAGATTGCCTGTATTATCATCAACTGGTTAATCACGGTGTTTTTTCGTGACAATAGTCACCCACAAACTGTGCCATTGTGCTATCAGCTTTAGTATATAATATATGTTTAGACTACACGAAGAGCATATCTTCATTGGTGCATTAAGATATACGAGTGTAGCCTTATAGAGACAATGAACAATATAAAATGCCGCCGTAGATTAGAAAAATGGAAATGATAGTCAAATCATATATGGAAAGCGCAATATTTTAAAAAGTTTTATATCTAACCAAATCACAAGAAGTATGCAGTCAATCACCACTAAGAGCATCATCATCATTACTATTACCACAATCATCATTATCACAACCATCAGTATCATCATTATCAACTATTTCCCAACAAGGTAAGGGTCTGTGTGGACTCGAGGTATGGTGTCCGCCTTGAGTGCTGGAGGTCCCGGGTTCAAGCCCCGGTGATGACCGGAATTTTTTCTCGTGGACGTCTAGTAATAAAATTTCCCCTGGTCTCTGGGTAGTGAGATCGGACGCCCGTGTGTATTGTTGCTCACGAAAAAAGTCCCTTGGCAGTTGGAAATCGAAAAAGAGTAGCCTAACGGCGCTGCCCGGGCAAAATTTCGAGTTAAAAATCTACCCAAAGTATTTCAGGATCCTCGCCGGTGCTGCGGAGTTGGTGCACTGAGCTGAGTTTCTCCTGACCCAGATTTGAGTTGGAGGAGAACGGAGAACTTATGTGCCGTAATGTTGATCCATCGACTAACAAAACTAGACTATCCCAATAAGGTTCTGAATATTCCCAATCTCATTAACTGTGTATACATTTATACGCTTTTCTCATATCAAAGCACAAATAATAAACACGTTCGTGACCAAGATGATTTACTTTTTCTGTTAACATTTAATATTAAATTATAACAGAATAACCATTTTTTAATATTTAATTTAAAAAAACTATTTTTAAGTTTTCGATAATATAGGTCATATCCAGCAGTGGTAAAATACCCATATGTAGATGTGGAAGTTAAGGGTAAACTACATCATCTTCCTAACGAATTCTTGTATTTCAGATCAACACCATGAGTTTATTCAGAGCACCAAGGACCGAGATCTGTGGAAAGATGCCAGCTGGTTTCTAAGCTAAATGACTCTCAAAAGTGTAGTCAAGATCTCACTCTACTATAATCTAGTTTCATCATTATATTGTCATCATCATTGGAAGGTTGATACGTTGCCAGTTGAGTTATACTGTGGGCAGACAGTTTTGCAGTAACAATCTTACTTCATTTTTATCATGTGACATGTCGACAGAAGTGGACGATATTGATCCACCATCTCATTAGATCAACAGAGTTTCGGATCATGTCTATATTTTGGTCTCGATTATACAATATTGAGAAGCAATATATGTATTCATCTTTTTATCCATTGTTTTATACATTCCTATAGTCCTTTTCCCATCAAGCTTCTGATTGTCACTCAGTATTCAAGGTTAGCACACCCGTAACTTATTGGCTGTTAATTTCTCTAATCATTGTACCGACGTCGGTCACCATATATGTCCATAGCTTTCCCTCACATGTACCACCAATCATTTCTGTTACAGTTGTTCTTACTTTCAATGAGGTCAAGAAAAACACACGGAAGTTGCCATGAGAAGTGATCTCTGTCAAATTCATTCATTCATTAATTCAGTAGCATGTCCTTTACAGAACCTCTCACATATAGCAACCTTCCGGACAACCTCTCGATCTTAAGCAAGATGTCCCGCTTCTGATGCACCCATCTGGAGATCATCCGCCACATTTTGCACCCATCTTCTATTTTAGTTTCCTATTCCTCTCTTCCCAGGCATATACCCCTCCATTATTGATCACTTTAAACTTTCGTGACGTTTCAAGTGACTAATATATTTCAAATTGCTTTGTTTTATCATCTTTAATAGCCAACTGTCTTCAATATTCAACTCTTGAAGTGTGGATGCATTTGTTCTTCTCTTTATCCAAGATATTCCTAAAATTAGTCTATAAAATTTATGTCTAATATCTGTCCCAATCCCAATTTATTCAGTTGTTTAGTCTTCGAAGAGCAATAGGCTTTTCGTCTTTTAATTTCTTTCATTGTGTCACCGTTGTTGGTAATCAATGACCCTAGATATTCGAAATGTTCCACCACCTCCTATTTTTCCTCATTAATATATATTTCTTTCTCCATAGTAGTTTTATCTGTATGCATTATCTTTGCTTTTGCTATGGTAAGATATAAGTTGTGATTTTCACTATACAATGTAATAATTGTAAAATGGTAAAGACAGTAATTGAGAGAAAAAACATAGATGTTGCAATACGGCATAGGGCTGAGCAAAACGACTCTAGACATCCGTTTTAGACATAAACTGACTCTCATTTAGGAAACCTAAATGGCGAGAGAAAAAAATACCGCCAAAATCAGGTGTGATGATGTGGTTCCAGTAGACGTCTCACGATAACCTTGAATCCAAAACGCTGGATGAACTACTTTCTTCTTCTTCTTCTTCTTCTTCTTCTTCTTCTTCTTCTTCTTCTTCTTCTTCTTCTTCTTCTTCTTCTTCTTCTTTTCTTCTTCTTCTTCTCCTCCTCCTCCTACTAATCATCCTCCTCCTCTTCTTTCTGTCTTTCTTTCTTTCTTTCTTCTTCTTCTTCTTCTTCTTCTTCTTCTTCTTCTTCTTCTTCTTCTTCTTCTTCTTCTTCTCCTTCTTCTCCTCCTCCTCCTCCTCTTCTTTCTTCTTCTTCTTCTTCTTCTTCTTCTTCTTCTTCTTCTTCTTC
The DNA here is from genome assembly GCA_014155875.1 of Cepaea nemoralis. Classification (NCBI taxonomy): domain Eukaryota; kingdom Metazoa; phylum Mollusca; class Gastropoda; order Stylommatophora; family Helicidae; genus Cepaea; species Cepaea nemoralis. The sequence goes on along the minus strand of JACEFZ010025243.1, from coordinate 1,134,391 downwards.
TTCTTCTTCTTCTTCTTCTTCTTCTTCTTCTGCTTCTTCTTCTTCTTCTTCTTCTTCTTCTTCTTCTTCTTCTTCTTCTTCTTCTTCTTCTAACTAAGGAAGGGAAAACATCAACAATTCACCTAAATGAACATTCCTCTGAAACAAGTAAAGATTTTCAAGTACCTAAGGTGTAAAATATCATCAAATGACAAATCAGAAGACGAGATAGAAAAAAGATGCAATAAGGCAAGCCAACTTAGTGGACTAATGGTACCAATACCAACATATTTACATGTATCAATAGCTACTAAGAAAGCACATTACAACACAATCTTCCCACCAACTCTATGCTACCAATGCCAAACCTGGACAATGACAGAAAAAGAGAAAAGAAAATTCGCAACAACAGAAATGAGATTCCTGAGAAGAATACTCAATATGACAAGAAGAGATACGATCAAACATGAAGAAATCATGTTTAAAGTGGGAGTTATAGCAGCGCTAAATTTTATTAGAAGGCAGCAAGTCAACTGGTTTGGCCATGCAATTAAGTTACCATCTAACAATATGCCACAACAAGCAATGATGTTCAGACCAGATGGAAGCGGAGGAAGAGGCAGACCGCATAAACGGTTGACGGAGGGAATAACAGAGTTCATGGGAAAATCGAAACATGAAGCCCATTAGCGGGCACTCTCCCGCTGTTTATACTTCACCTCGACACCGCAAGGTACAAAAGGAACATGAAGAGATTAGATGAGACGAGATCTCACTAGAACGTTTCCCTGGTAGGCTATAACTGTGCTTGCATGTGAATTTTATTTATTTATTTATTTTGCAATGCCCGGTATATAATTACTGTTTTCGACCCTAACGTCGATGTCGTTTTCTCTCCTCCCCGTTTAAATGTTGATGGTTACCTGGAAGCCTCATGTCCAGTATTGTGTAACTTCTCCCTTACATTCACTATGAAATGTAATTTAACCTGTCAATCATCTTTTCACCGGCCTACACCATGCGTCTGAAACATGCTTTGGGCCGCGGTTCGGAGATGCGATTGACCTTACGTAATACATTTCAATCTGCTGTTTACACCTTCGTCTTGCATGTTTGCCGCCATTAGAACTTTTCATCTGCGTTTAGCAAACGTGTGTCAGGGCAGGTGTTAAACCCCGACTGTGGTTTATTAAGATCACATATTTGTCCGGCTGACAGTATCCCGTCAGTCTGGATTTCCGCGGGAACGTATTAATTGGTGGGTAAGTTTCCGCATTTTATAAAGCCAGAATGTTACACCTCTAGATCTCTTCCACTTTAGGGTAGTCACGAATGAGATTTTGCCACCTTTGTAGAAACCAAACTATTAGCTTTCTGCCATGGCGGTTCTATTAAAGCAATTTCGCGTTATAGAATTGTAAACGCCGAGCATAGCGGATAAGTGCTATTTCTCTCTCATAATCATTCCGATTTGGTTTTATTCCTTTCTTGGGGAATGCGAGATAATTTCTAATAGTGCCGAGACATTTCCTCACACAACCCCTCGGTGGGAAACTAGTCCAACAAGAGTGCTGTTTCTCATCAGGGAAAAGTTGATGTCTAGTCTGTTTCCCATATGATATGGCAGTGATATTGCTGTATTTCAATATGATACAAATTCACACTCTAATTACAGTTTATGATTCGCTTTGAGTCAATGTTCTTTATCTGAAAAAGCAACACAAATATGTCAACATCTTAAAGATAGTCATCTGAGTGCATTTTCTCTGAGAAGCTCAGATATAGAATCATATTGTTTGCTGTGAAGTTTTCTTCCCCGCCATCTGTTCTCACTAACATCATTTATTCACATGTCAAGAGTGAAAAGAAAGTAATTGATCATGATCGAATGAAAGTACAGATGTTTATCTGCATTTATGTTGTGATTTTAATATTTAAAGTCTTTGTCCCAATATAGCATAGATAACACATGGACAATTAACAGTTATAACTGTCCTGCCATAAAAAGTTGATTAAAAATACTCCTGTAGTTGCTGCTCATGCGATAATAAATGAAAATATTCATAGATGAGTTTATAGATTCTAGCAGCTGGGCCAGTCCGCCAATCAAGAAAACAACATGGCTATATTTAGTAAATAAATTATACTGTGGATTCAGAGACATGAACAGAAATATGGCACACATTGGAGTAAAACAGGCAATAAACAGAATGGAGATCATTATAACCACTTTTGCAGCTCGTTGATTCCGAATGGTGATGCTGTCCGGTGCTATATTCTTTGAGCCAAACGTCTTTCTCCACTTGGTTGTCTTGCGTATATTTATGGACAAGACTATTGTGAAGCAAAAAATAATCAAAAATGCACAATAAGGAAACACGGCGTTATTGATTATATAAGATATGTTCTCAACATTCCTTAGGTCATTATTGTAAATAAGTCCTATCATGGTTTTATTTCTATTCGGAAAATATCGCATACCCAGATGGTTGACGAGATAAATCGGAGATCCACTAATTATGTTGACAATGAAGATAGCCATAGTTATGACAGCAACCTTCCGTGGAGTCACAATGTGATGCACCTAAAGACGAGATAAATATAAATCATTGTATGTATATTGTTAATGCAGTATTGCAACATGGGTAATAAACAAATTGATATGTTTAGTTTATACACAGAACGGTTCCAAGTTAGTCCATTTAAGACAATGCTATCTCGTCATCAAGTAGCAGGATTTTTCAGAACGCCGTTAAGAATATTGGTCTCTTGATAATGTCCCTGTCTCAAGTGCTTTCATGGCCAGGGTGTTTGAAATAACATGTGCCGATGTTCGTGCTTATTGATTTCTGTCTCTTCTTGTAAAAGCCTTGCCTTTCGTTAATGTTCTTTTTTGTTTTTTTCTAATAAGCTTTAGCGTTTTATTTGATGAAAATATATTTAGTGACCGATACATATGTGTTGATGAGCTAGTTATCTGCAATTTCGTGATGTTGTAGAATGTCGTTATTTCTTATTCTTCATCATTCACGATTATGATACTGTGTCTGTTACATGTACAGTCATATGAGTCGATTTTGCGTCGTTGGTGGCAGTGGCAATGGCAAAAGCTCTCATTAGTGTTGTTACTCAAAAGCTGCATTGTCTGAAAATATTTGCTTCAGTAAGTTGGTTCGTATCATACTTGTGCATGTCTGTGTGTGTTTGCGTGACCGGCACCTGTGTGTGTTTGCGTGACCGGCACCTGTGTGTGTTTGCGTGACCGGCACCTGTGTGTGTTTGCGTGACCGGCACCTGTGTGTGTTTGCGTGACCGGCACCTGTGTGTGTTTGCGTGACCGGCACCTGTGTGTGTTTGCGTGACCGGCACCTGTGTGTGTTTGCGTGACCGGCACCTGTGTGTGTTTGCGTGACCGGCACCTGTGTGTGTTTGCGTGACCGGCACCTGTGTGTGTTTGCGTGACCGGCACCTGTGTGTGTTTGCGTGACCGGCACCTGTGTGTGTTTGCGTGACCGGCACCTGTGTGTGTTTGCGTGACCGGCACCTGTGTGTGTTTGCGTGACCGGCACCTGTGTGTGTTTGCGTGACCGGCACCTGTGTGTGTTTTCCCATCTCTTTCGGATGGATCTGTAGTTCATCTACTTGCTATAGTACCTAACTGTATAAGGCAGAAAGGGGGTGGGTTCTGGGCATGAGGATTTACGGCTGCCTGACTAGTTTAGTCGCTGCGAACTGTGCAGGTTAGGGTTTTCATTGTACTTAATATATTGATGCATGTTATGCTGTTGTTATTTTACCAGAGGAATCCCATATCATCTCTGTAATAGGAAGTTAGTTTTCATGTGTTCAACTTAGCCTTGCCTGCTATTGTCCCCTGGGGACGTTATTGTACCACCAGCCTCTGAAGGGCGATGATTTTGAACGAAATTACAAGAAAAGCTGGAATTACAGTTACCACTCGATTATCTATACATGTTCCATGTGTCACAAACTATGATGCAACTAGGGTAGTTAGCACCCCATTGGCACCTTTCCGTCTTGACAGTCGATAGTTTGGTACATTGTACTTCAAAAAGGCTTAATAACTATAACCCATGGCGGTGGTGAGTGTGTCTGATAAGTCCAATTCGTGCTGTAAATGTTCGTCCACAGTGAATGCATGTGAAAACATGGTCATTTCCACCATCATGAACCATCTTACGTCTCTTACGCTCTGTGTGTGCTTTATCTGCAATCATTTTCTCCTTTGTCTTTATTCCATTTCTGATAGTTGCCCTCAAATGCAACATGTTCAGCGGCGACTTGCTCCCAATGTGCATTATCAATGCCTGTATCAATCATGCCCCGCTTACACACATCTTTGTATCACAGTAGAGGCCGACCCTGAGATCTCCTACCCATCTGTAATTCACCAAAAAACAAAAGATGTCCTTTGGTATTCTACCACCATCCATCCTCCTAACGTGTCCTAGTTAGCACCCACACATTGTGATATTTGCTGAGGGACACGGTGTCCGTGTGGGTGTGTCTCGTGTATCGTGACATAGCCTCTAATAGCGAATATATGGTAGCCAATAGTGTTAATTAACATTTGAAAACTGTTAACTTATTATGCAAACAGCAAACACGATGAAAGTAGTAGAAGTGTTAAGGACAAACCGTAAATGGCATCACGGTACAAAGCCATCGTTCAACTGTTATTGTGGCCGTGATCAACGCTGAAATGCGTGTAAACATTGTATGGGGCATTCCGGTAATAAGGTACTGAGTTTCAAATGGATCAAATGGTAAACTTAAGTCATTGAATCCTGGAGTCATACACACATTTGACCACACCACTGTTGCCAAGCTTCCTAAGTCTGCAACCGCAAGTCCTGCATGCAAGAAGATGACATTGGGTGTGAGTTTTACAAAGTAATGCAAACATTAAATCTGCATAAACACCATTAAATATGTTGGTCAGCCTAAGAGACTTATACTAACCATAACGATTACAATGTACACATCTGAAAGAGGAAAAGAAGACTATGCATAACAAATAACGATTAACGATTATAAGAAAAAAAGCAGACATTCACAATTATTCACAGTGTAACTTTGCTGAAAACTGCGATACTTAATAATAACTAAAAGATTATTCTACTCAGTCAGTCGCACTCACACAAACGATTACACAATGCCAAAACCTAGGTGAATGTTGCACATTGATTAGAGAACTGTGATATAGAAAGATAGTTTACATATACACATATAACACGTTCGGAATCAGACTTAAAATAGAACAAGCACTTCACAAATCCCACTCGTTAAGAGAATTAACAAATGAGTACGTTAGAATTAAGATCAATAAAGACCAACTATGACCAATGGTGAAAATCATGACTGAATTGGGCCTTAAAAAGAATTTGTCTGAATTAGAGTTATTGGTGTATGGGCTGGTGTGAATGTCATCATGAGGAGGTGGATTAAGTTGAATGGTGTAAGTGAATGTTTGTAGTTGTCTGAACTCTGCACTAAGTGAGAAACATGCTCACCTTGTTGGTCTCCGCTCCCTTGAAATGATGATATACAGGTATACAGACGACGGTTGATTTTCACTTCCACACGATACAGCTTTCAACACAACCATTTCGTAGTAATTTTCTGAGAATTCTGACAAGTCTTTCTTTTGGTTCACATAGATAGTACACTTGTGCATCCTTTAACTGAGATTTAAAAACATATTTGTAGGAAAAGGGCGAATCCTGCAATAGACAAAAGGAAAACCCCTATAAACTACCGGCCATACCCAGACGTTTATTCTCATCTCTCATTACCCACTATTATTCAACGCAAGACCTCCTTCAGATCGAAAAGAACCGATCAACAAACGATTTGCCACAACCAACCACATCCATCCTGACAAGAGATAGATTTCCGAGAATGATACAAGACAAACAGCCATTAGCCTTGGATAGTTATGCTACATAGACTGCAACAGTGATACTAATTCATCCTCCTCTCAGAACCAGTCCTTACAGTAATCTACAGAAAATAAGAACAGTAGATACCAAAGTGACCCAAAGAAACATAGTATGCAGAAAGGTCTGAGTTACGGCACGCCACAGGTTGATGAGTAGATGAATTGCACTATACTCACCGAGAAAGGAGTCAATCGATTTCTATTAGCCCGTAAAGTTTGATTGCAAGTGTGTTATTGCGCTAGTCCACCTCTTATATGCTTCAGGACCCGAAAGAACACCAGAAATTTATGGAACAGAACGTTGAGAGACCTCTAGCCATTTTTTTTTCATCCACCCTAAATGATGGTTTATCTACCAGGGCAGAAACGAAATGAAAGCACTTTCAATTATTCGTTCATTCACAGGAAAAGGGAATTAAGATCTGGATAACCACCCAGGATGATAGAATATATGACTACCTTGCTACTAGAACAAAGCTCCTAAATTAAACTTGTCAGTCTTCCAGAGAAAAACTGTTCTAGAACTTTTGAGACCACACAGTCCATCTGTTAGCTTCCCTGGCCAAAAAAGAACAGCAACTGATATTGGTTTGCAGCCTACCGTATAACTTTGAAGTCACTCATATTGTGTTCAGTCAGTGCTCATTAAATGAGGGAACAATGAGATTTCCTACTCCAGCAAGATGCACACTATCCGAAAGAAAGACATGCTAGTTCAAGATAATTGAAATAAATGTAATACGTAGAAATCAATATAAATATGGTTTAGTATTAATCACCAAGAAATATCAGTAATATCCCTGGCAGTCGATGTCACAGCGGAAATTACGGAATGCATGTGGTTCAACAGACTTGAAAGCGGCTGATTATGTGATAGTGCCGTAGATCATTGAGAATGTGTGTTAAGTATTTCATCACCGAAGGATTCGACTACGCATTTCATATTATTTCGCACTGTGTTTTAAGCACCTGACTGAAGAGTTAGAAATATTTCAAGCAATACGCAGTGCAACCAATTCTTTGTGACTTCTTTGTTTACATGTACACAGGGAATGCATTTTTGGGGATTAATAATGCAAAAGTGCATTGATGGGCGAGGTCAGTAACGAGAGAGAATTCTAACAAATGAACACAAATTCAATGTTAACATGCTTCTGATAACCACAAAAATAAACTGTGTTACAGAATATAGACCGACAGAAAATTACGTGTCACCCAACATATGGTGGTCTATCGGGGTACTTGAGCTCTTATTGAAGCATATCCTCTTATAGAACATAAACTTTAATTCCGGCAATGTCTTTGTGAGAAAACAGGATTGTAAAATTGATCTAAGAACCATTGGCAGTTGGATATATTGGTTGATTACATTGTAGATCTGTGATTGCTCAGATATAACTGGAAAACATATTAACAGAGATGATTTGAAATATACCTTAGGGTGCAGCTATATAGATAAACACACAACAGGTTTAATACATACCATCCGGACCCTTTACGAAGCTTTAAAAGTGTCAGGAACATCAATAACAGTAAAGTCAGTAACACTCGACCAAACCTAGCTTCATTATAAAAAATCTGAGAAGGAGGGATATGGAAATTATGTTCGTGCATAACACATCACTCATCAACCAACACAAACCTGGCATAGTTCAACCACATCACAAGTAACATCCATTCTTATGTACACATCTCATCAGCCTGTCGAACATAAGATATATGCGTTTCCGACAAATGCAAACGTCAGAAACATCTTCTTCTTCTTGTTCTTCTTGTTCTTCTTGTTCTTCTTGTTCTTCTTCTTCTTCTTCTTCTTCTTCTTATTATTATTATTATTATTATTTTGAATAACGAAGACACAAACAATAGATTGCACGATTTATTGCCTGGCATATTTCGCTGCATCTCGTCAGGTACATACTGCAGAAATCACACAACTTACGTGAAATTAACTAGATAAATCCTTCAAGTTGAAATATACACAATTTCGCACAGTAATGTCGATTGTCTACCACGGTAATTTTAAGCTGACCAACATGTCTTTCTGTTTACACAATTCTGGCTTGCGTTGATAGATCATAATTGCTTCTGCAAATTTTAACAAGCGAGTATTCTGTGTTCTAAACAACACGCGAAATGCAGTCTCTCTGGACACAACATGGCGACTGGCGACAATGTGCCTGCCGATTGAAGACGCCGGGAGCTTCCGGTGTGTCGGCTCCTCGTGGCTATCATCTCCTGTGTGTTGTATCTTGTTGACCCATTGAGGTATGTGTTCTGACACCCGTTTGTTAAGCTGTCTCTCCGTTCGGCCAATGTAAACGGCCTGGCATCTACATGTGAATTGGTAAATACAATTGTTTGTGGCGTACAGAGGAACAGGCTCTTTGACTGTTGGTGTAGGAATGGGTACGGTTTTACATCTAATGACTGGAGTTGCCGCACAGAATGTTCGACCTACTGCTGTAGTAAGCCGGTCTTGTAGACGTTGCATTACGTCATCCCCTCGAAAGGTTAGCTGGATGAATACCTTGAGTTTAGGGACTGTAGTTACGTCTGCTTTGGGTTTGGGCTGTTGGCAATGGCGCTTTATAAATCCTGTGGAGTACCCATTCAGGTTTAAGACATTCTTCAGAGTTTCAAATTCCTCTGTCAGTGTGTCCTGGGTGCATATCTTTCTAGCACGGTCAAACAAGGTCCGTACTAAGCCCCGTTTGTACTGGACAGGTGTGAAGCTCTGAAAATTTAGGTATTGGCCAGTCCATGTTTCTTTGCGATACACCGATCTTTGAATTGTGCCGTCTGCTCTACGTCTCATTAGAATATCTAGGAACGGTAACGCTTCGTTGTGTTCGTGTTCCATAGATAGAGAGATGTTATTATGCGTCTTGTTCATTGTGGCCTGAAACGATGTTGCTTGTAGCTCGTCTGTGGTGAAAATTAGTATATCGTCCACATAACGCCGGTAAAAGGCCAAGTTGTTGATGTCTGAGGATCTCTTTTCTTCTAAGTGTGCCATGAAGATGTCCGCTAGAATAGGACCAAGAGGACTCCCCATGGCCACTCCGTCAATTTGGCGGTATGACTTAGTTTGAAAATTGAATTGGATGTTGGCGGTACATAGTAGTAGTAGCCTCTCCAGAATAGGTGTTGGTATGCCTAATTTTAGTTGTTTGTCTTCAATGCGTTCCCTTATTATTTTCACTGTCTCCTCTAATGGAACGTTAGTGAATAGGGAGGCTATATCCATGGATGCCATGTGTTTGTTATTTATGTCCATAGTATCCAATAATTCCACCAGTTGGAATGTATCTCTGAGTATTTTTGGATCGAAGGACTGTCGTACTGGCTTTAACATTTCGGCTAACCATCTCGCCATTCGGTGTTGTGCAGAGTTAACCATGGACAGGATAGGTCTTAGCGGGATGCCGGGCTTGTGAAGTTTGGGTAGACCGTACATCTGAGGAGTGTGCGAGCCACGTGATGTGAGCGTTTTTGCAGTGGCCTCACTGATGAGTCCCGCATTCACAAGTGACTGGATCTCTTTCCTCATTATAGTATCCAGGTCCTCCGACTTGTTTACTTTTTGATCTATCCTGAATTTGGATTCGTCTGACAATATTACATCCATTTTTCTCTGGTAATCTGACATGTCCATCAGTACTCTACCGCTCCCTTTGTCAGGTTTCAGTATGACGAGGGTTTTGTTAGCCTTTAACGCTTTTAAGGCAGTAAGGTGTTCGTTGGTCAGAGGCCCTTGCATACGGATTAAAATTATGCATAAAGCCTAAACACATCAATCGTGTTGAGTCGCAAGCACAGTTTGAAATGTTGTTTGATCAAGTCTCCAAGTTATCACCTACCTCTGCTGAGTCGGTCGGGTGGCTAAAGGCCAAACTGGTAGATTTAGAACACCAGTATCGCACAACACCCTCTAAACAGACGTGTCCGCTGACCAACGAACGTGTGTGTCGCGAGATTGCCATGAGTTAAACAGATAAATATTCCCGACGTTTGCTTGGCGTGTATTTTCAGCACCATTATTTTACTAACTGGAAAAACACCGCGGATGTCAAAATCTCAGGACAATATTTGTAGCTGCACGTGTACATCTATAACGGATTTGGAACGGTCGGTGTTGATGGTGACAGGTCCTGGCATCGCCTTGATTAGTTTGTCTACATTTGAATGTAAATGGAAGCAGTGGGGTCAGCCCATCTACACATTTGGTGTTGAGTGAGAAGGAAGGGATACACCGAGTTGGCAGTTCATTACCAGTTAGAATCACATATATTGTCACCACGGAACAGAAGATTGACAAGTTTGTCAACATTTGAATGCAGATGGAAGCCGTGAGATCACAATGGCAGATGTAAAACGGAAGTACTTAGTAGGGAGAAAACAGTACATATGTCAATTCTTGGTTTCCGGAACATGAAGAGTTTGACGGGGTTATTTGCAACTGTTTGTTGGAAGTCGTCATAAAATTCGCTGGCTTGTTTTGAGAATCTTAACAATTACTGAGAACTTTGACAGGATTTAAGCCCGGAAAAATAGATCCTTGCAAATGGTTGATATGTCCAAATAACACCTGTGTGGGGGAGAAGAGGATAAAGTCACGTGGACAACTTTGGTAGTTTGCCATATAAACTCTAGTTGGGACCAGCTAGGGAGGACTTGAAATTATGCTTTAGTCAGAGTGCCAGGGCACGGCAGCGCCTAGTGGAAATAATATCTACCGTGTGTTAATTAGTGACTTAATTTTACACGTGCCTATAATGGCAGATGTAGATATGATTGATAGGACTGCAGTGGTGCCATTTAAGGTTCCCTACCAGATCCAAGGAAGCTCAATAAAGTTTTGGGAAGGAAGAAAATCCCAGTCGGAAGAACACCAGTTCGGCAATCAATAAAGATTGCTTACAGACGTGATTAAAAGCTAGAGGGAGGTTGATTCACCCAACATAGTGAAGATTACAGTTGCACCATACAGCATTAAACAGTGGTAACGAACCGAGAACCGGTTAAGAGTAACTAGTGTTAGTACAGTAACAATTAACATTAGTAATTAGCACTTGCGGACTGAATGGTTCGATGTGCAACGAGGATGATCTGTCGACTAACACTTAACTTTACTAACTGTGTAAACACTAGAAAAGAACTTGTGCAGTTGGTTAGAGAACATTAGGAACGGACATTGTGTAGAGTGAATCCAGTCCATAAGTAACTGTTCATACCACCGGTGTCTATTTCTCATGTTCATGAAATGGGATTACCAGAGGTCTACAGAAGCAAAGCAGTATCCGGCAGGATGGTTCCGGCAACGGGTGAGACGTACTTGTTCTGACGTAACGTGCTGTGGTCTATCTTTGCTGTGATCAGCGGACTGATCTGATGTCTGAGAGTCAGATTCTCTACACTTTATAGAACACGTCACACATTTTCTTCGCATACACGTCTCATACACGTTACACTTTTATTTTAATAAATTAATCTTTATTAATTTCTAGAAGTAAGAGTTGTTGAGTATGTTGCGTTGGGGAAGTATGAGAAGGGGGCATAGTACGACAGTGTGAGAGTGATAGGAAAAGGTGTCCATAGGCTGATGGAGTGTGTTGGACGGAAGCTGGTGGATTCTCCAGAATATTGAGGGGGAAAAAAAAAAATAATATTATAATGTGGGTGTCGGATCTCCTCACTCCAGGGACGACACTTTAAAGGAGGACACGACAAGATGCCAGGCCGTTTACATTGGCCGAACGGAGAGACAGCTTAACAAACGGGTGTCAGAACACATACCTCAATGGGTCAACAAGATACAACACACAGGAGATGATAGCCACGAGGAGCCGACACACCGGAAGCTCCCGGCGTCTTCAATCGGCAGGCACATTGTCGCCAGTCGCCATGTTGTGTCCAGAGAGACTGCATTTCGCGTGTTGTTTAGAACACAGAATACTCGCTTGTTAAAATTTGCAGAAGCAATTATGATCTATCAACGCAAGCCAGAATTGTGTAAACAGAAAGACATGTTGGTCAGCTTAAAATTACCGTGGTAGACAATCGACATTACTGTGCGAAATTGTGTATATTTCAACTTGAAGGATTTATCTAGTTAATTTCACGTAAGTTGTGTGATTTCTGCAGTATGTACCTGACGAGATGCAGCGAAATATGCCAGGCAATAAATCGTGCAATCTATTGTTTGTGTCTTCGTTATTCAAATTCACTACGGGAAAACATTGTTTTGAATTATTATTATTATTATTATTATTATTATTATTATTATTATTATTATTATTTTTCTTCTTCTTCTTCTTCTTCTTCTTCTTCTTCTTCTTCTTCTTCTTCTTCTTCTTCTTCTTCTTCTTCTTCTTCTTCTTCTTCTTCTTCTTTTAGTCCATGCTGTGAATCGTTAATGATCAGTATGATCAATTCTGTCCTCAGCCTACTGTCTCTGTAGGCTACGAATTATTTCTGATTCAGGTTTTCCTTCAAGACATGATGCCAAACAGTCAAGTATCTTCTCTCTTGGTCTGCTACTGCCTCTCTTCCCCTCCATCTTCCTTTTGTGATGGCATAATCCGGCTATCCCCTTCTCCCAAATAATGCGGACTATCTCACTTCTTTGGTAGTAACCAGTTCTTTTGATTCAACTCATTTCAAGATAGCGAGTATTGCTGCATAACAGAGAAAGCAACAGCGGCAAATCTACTTCGTACATGTGAGATACTGATTCTGTATTATTACGGAATTGATATAGTTAGATATCTGATACACACATGAATGAGAAGTATTCCGTACTTCTCACGTGAGCATTGGTTAACTAAATGCAAAAATACAAATAAATTAGCAATGTGACTTTGAATTTGTTCAGTACCAGATATAATTTAAATAGTTCACAACATTAATGAACGATTTACCTAATAGGCTGACGTTAACAGGATCATTGAAACCTTGTTTGCTGAAGCAGATTATGTTGATTATGTTAGTACAGATACCAAAAATGTTCACTAATTGGCACAGTCCACCGTACACAATACATTTATAGATCCGGGTTATGTGTTCAAGTTGACGAAAGAAATCAGAATCATCATCTAATGCATATTGCATCGTAGATAATGGAGTCGGAATGGTTTGAGTGTTATTCTCCGCAAACATTTTCGCTGAGTAGTTTCTAAAAGTTTTAAATCCCAGGATTCCAATCTCATTAACTGTTTATACATTTATAATAGTTTCCAAAATCAAAGTATCATACCATAAACACGTTCAAGAATAAAATGATTTACATTCTCTGTTAACACTTAATTTTACATTATAACGTAAGTCTAAATTTGTAGATAACATAAGTCATGTTCAACAGTTTTATACACACATGTGGATGTGAAAGTCAAGGTGAAACCACCACATCATCTTTCTATGAATTCGTGTGTTTCACATCATTAGCATAGATGATAAAGGGCACCATGACGGGGTCGTGTGGAAAAACGCCAGATCGTGAGGTACATGATGATGATGGGGATAGTTAACACTTATGTTTTGGTTACTAGAAATCTTCATAGTCCATATCTTGAAATTTTTTACAATACAGTTAATGGGACCAAGTTGCCTTGTTGGTTAAATGGGCTCTTCATTTCATCTATATCGGCGACGAATAAATATTTCCGTATCTAATTGACGTCACTTGGGAACACGTTGTATCAAATAGATACGAAATAATTATTCGTCGCCCATAGAGACAAAAAGAGGAGTAGGGCAGGGATCCGTGTTGACCCAAGCCTCTTCAAATTATACTCAGAAATAATTTTTAAACAAGTCGAACTGATTTGACTTGACCTCAGTGGGAGAATCACACATAATCTTAAGTATCCTGACGATAAAGTGGTACTAGCAGAAAGCGACCAAGAGTTACAAAAACTAGTGGAACATATAAACAGGCATATTGCAGATATTTTTTTTCCCCGCGTTTTCATACTGTTTCAGGATATTGCGGTCAACATCAGCATCTTTCAGCTGTATGTTGATTCCTAGGCTAGATTACGCTCATCAGCACGCCACGACTTTCTGAGCGACCGGCTCCATACTCTCATAAGTCACCGGCGCGACTCGAACCGCTTTCAATTCTCGTGTGCTTACGTCAACCACGAGAGTATTCGGAGTTACGGAGAAAGCTGCTAACCCCTCGGTCAGGGAGACCGGCATATTGCAGATAGTAGCATCTAAAATACGAAATCTATGATAACACTGGGTTACACACATTTTGGCGCCTTAAATTTTACAGCTGTTCTATGGTAATTTTGTGCAGCTGATTCCAAAATGTAATCGATTTTGTTTTCTATTAGCTCTAGCTGTTGCGATAACTAAGAATGACCTTCTTTCTAGGGCAATTGTTATGTACATGCCTAGAATTAGGTGCCATAAGTGACATCTTGACTGTAATTTGCATTCATAATTGCTGCGCATTTATTATCTTCATAACACTTTGTCCACTGCATTTTTTATTATCTGTTCGAGGACTTCCTCGAACGTGATATGCCCGTACAGTCAAGCTTAAGGGTGCAACAGTAATCTGCCTTCATGTGAGCATCCCCAGGTTCCTGGTATCCCCTTTCGATTGTTTTTATATATCGGTGAAATCTGTCATCTTCCTCCTAACTAGGGAACGACATGTAAATGGTTGTGGGGGTAGTTCACTTGCATGCTCATGTTGCATTCGAGATTTCAAAAGCTCGACAGCATGATTTCAACTAACTCAAAATAAGTGTCTGTTTTAACGTTACCCCCCACCCCCATACCCCCACCCTCAGAAACATTTGCACAACTAAAACAAATGGGTTCGTAGAATCAATACAATTTTTTTTATCGTTTATTAACTTTCTAACTTGAGGCCCATCAAAGGTGTATGCTTGAAGTTTGTCTATGCTCAATTCCGGAAACTGTCTGCTTAAGAAATTAAAACAGGTACTATCATTGTTCAGTGCCTTAACAAACAACTACATCAATCCAAGCTTTATGTGTAATGGTGTCAGTAGAACTCCTACTTTAAATGCATCCTTCAACTCCCGCTGTTTCTTTGTCTTTGTCCAGTGCATTTATTTTTCCCTGCTATTCCCCAAACACATAAAGCATGGATATTGGGTGAATAGTCTTTTCTGGTCAAGCAAGAAGCTCATAATTTTAAGATCTACACAAACCATCTAGTTGTGCTTATTTTTCGCATACTCTTCCTTCATTGTAGTAGAATGAGCAATTGGAAATGAGCCATATTTGGTACCATTGTGTAAAATAACACCATTCAAACTTCTCTAAGAGCTGTAAATGAACCTTAACCACTCAATTGGTTTATAACTTACACCAATTTCGTTTACACCACCTCCCACATTAGTACAAAACACTAGGTTGCATTCTTTACAAAGGAATGGAAGAAAACCTTGCTCTCTGTTGCGATAAAATGTAATCTTTGTCTCATCTTCTAGCAGGAATTCGAAATCTTATTAAAATTTGGAATTGGTATGTCATCTCCGTGTGGAACATGTCGTCTAACAGAATCTAAATCTAGATATTTCCATTTTGTGTGATTTCTACCAATTAATTCCTTTTACATTTACAGTATAAATAATAGTAATCATAGTGGTTCTTGGGCTCTCTCCAAACCATTGGAATTCAACAATTTAAAAACTTGTGTTTCCCACAAGTCCAATTTTACAGGTGTTCACACATGTTTTGCAAACAATATAAGGGAGCCCAAGAATTGTACTGGTCACCTATGTTTACTTTAAAGTAAGCATAGTATGCCTTTGTCCCCACACAAAACAGCAATATTCTACTCGTGTTCTTCTTTCAATTTATACTCTCCACAAACATAACAAAATAAATGCGGTGAAACAAAATGTGTTCTTCTTGAAGATGATGTCATTCTATGTTAGAAGTGTAAGGAGAAACCAAACTAACATACTAACATAGATGCAGCTGGTATAGGCGTGTGTCTCTCCACAGATCTCAGTCCTTGGTGCTCTGGGTCAACTCTGCTGATGTCATTCCGCCATGCCAACGTCTCTATCCATCCATAATATTGTATCTTCGTCTCCCTCTATCTCCGTTAACGCTGATACATCCAGTAGTCACACTATTCTACAATGAATCTCTTCTCATTACATCGTATATAGTGTCCTTCGTTTATACGCCTCTATCGGGCCGAGTTGCTGATGCAATGAGAAAAGCACATTCATTAAATTCGCTTCCTTCTTTTAAATAACACACTTTCACGATGCCTCTTTGTGTGTTTCAGATTGTTGTTGTTGAAAGTATGGAGCCGTAAGTTCTAAGATAGCTGATAAGGCATATTTTGGCTCGAAATGTTCTTTGATAATGTGGGCAAAGAATGCTAGGCATTCCAGGAGGAGGAGCTCCTGCAGTAGTTATTTTTTTTTCTGAGCAGCCTTCTCTTCACAGCATTTTTTAGTCCTGGTTGCTTACCAAGTTACTGCACCCTTGCGTAATGACGTACGCCACAAATTTCGGTCTTTCACAGCAGTCTCCTAGGTATCAAGATGAATCCCAAAAGATTTCAGATAGATTGTCAGTGTCTTTTAAGTGTTTCCTCTGGCCGCCTTGGGAGCGTTTACCACAACGCAGCTCGCCGTAGAAAAATCACGTTACAGATAGCACCTTTTTCTGAAGAATGTCGAATGGGTTCGTCATTATTAGCCGCCTTATGTATTACACGAATTGTCTCTTCCCTTAGTGCATGTATAACATCCTTCTCTCTGGGGTGTGTGTGCGTGTGTGTGTGTGTGCGTGTGTGTGTGTGTGAGCGTGTGTGGTATGTGTGTGTGTGTGTGTGAGTGTGTGTGTGGTGTGTGTGTGTGTGTGTGTAGGAAAAGAGGGGGGGGGGGCTAGAATTATTTGCTCCTCTGTTGACCTGTGTTTGTAGGTTTGTGTGTGTTTGTTTTTGGCATTGCCTTCGTCACGTTCCAGTCGCTTCCGTGATGGCCAGACATGTTTCCTTTTGTAGCCTGAGTATATCATACACGCTGCTGTTTATCGTTAATCTGTAGAGAGTCCTTGTTGACAGTGTGTGTGTATGTATGTGCGTCTGTGTTTGTGTGTGTGTGTGTGTGTTTAGTAAATCATTTAAATGACCCTTGTCCACGTCTGGTCGCGTATTTGGTATGCGGTTTACAAGAATCTGTAAAATAACTGTACATGATCAATGTATGCGCCTTTTAGGCATGTTGGCTTTAAGGTGCTGGCGTCTATTTTTGTACAATCCAATTTAAGCTCGATGTGTCATATGTCAGTATTACAGCGTCTCCTGTTTCCCCCTGTGACATTTCATAGTACCTGCCTGGGTCCACGTGAGATCCCAGTCTATCTGATCGACAAAACAGAAGCGTGGCTGGGACAAGATTCCAACACGTGACCACTATGTCGGCATGCATACGTTATAGCCACTGCGCTTCTGCGGATGCGCGTGTATGTGTGTGTGTTTATATATATGTCGTTTTGTGTTTATTTGAGAGAGTGTGTGTGTAAGTATGTGTGTATGTGTGTGTACCATCACGGCCATTGAACTCCACCACAGCTACGGGTATGTGTGGAACACGGGTTGTCTATAAGATTAGTTATTCTCCGGTATCATAAGAACAAAGTGGGTATTTTACTGCACAGAAGGTATGCTATCCGCTGCCGACTTTTAATAATAAATCACTTGGCACAATACAACATTTCTAGATATAATGAATTTAACTCTTAGACCACACACTCAAGGGCCGCCATTAATCATGCGCATTCGTATGAGTAAGTGTTGTGTCGTTATTGATATCGGAAATTTGAAACGCATCTGTTAAGATTCACGTATACTGGATAACTCTACCACATGTTAACACTCCTATTCCTAAACGTGACTTGTAAAAATACTGCAAAGGGATAAGACCTATATGTATTTCTTACTTTTCGGGCTGTAGTGTCGCGTCTACTGGAACAATGTACCTAGAATGTTTGAAAATTGTGAGAGATTTTTAAGCCACTTAGAATCGTGCAGGGTACGCTAAGCATTAATTGGCTGTCTGGTGGAGTGTTTTCATTATCGTCTTAGTAGTTCATTTTAAAATACTAACACCATTAGCTGAAACATTTGATTTGGTATTATTTTCAGCTTGTTAAAAATTGTGGACCTAGTTAAATGTGTCTCCAACCCGGCTAAATTTGAATTGCCTCTATATCGACCTTGTCCGCTAAGAAGTTACTCAACATATGTATTTATCGTTGGATCCAATACTGATATAAATAAATCTAACACAGACTGTTGTCACTGTTGATTATTAATGACAAATTTATATAATACTTGATGTATTGCAATATTGAGAGTGAGTTTTAACATGAAGCAACCTTCTGCTGGCGGTTTTATTCAAATAAAGCTTGCAGGAGGGTACACTTGCCTCTAACTGCAGAACTTAATCTTGTAATACAGTATCAATAGAATGGACTTGAAGACGATATCTAGGATGAGAAGTAAATAACATAGTATGTAAGTAAAATATAATCCCATTAATATATCCTCACAAGGTGGCCACCATGCGCGTATATTACCCCCACAACACTATTCTAAAATGTCTCTATAGTATAAGTGGATGTCATCTTTTGTTGATGTCATGTGTATATTATCACTACATGATGAATACATGATGATATCAATACATGGTGAATAAAAAAAAAGTCGCTTAAATGTCGACGGGGTCGACTTCATTACACCGGGTATTTGATCCCATATGGCTCAGTCTCTTTCCGCAGCGCGGAAAGCGTCGCACAAAGCACGAACTCCGTAGCTCCAGCGACGACTCCCAAGAGTCTCCAAAAAAATGCACTCGTGAAGTGAAGGATGCGGTCCTGAATCAAACCCGCAACCGTCGGAGCCCGAGTCAGACGGCTGGACCACTTCGCCACTGAGACTTATGTTTTACAATACATGGTGAATGCATCAACATTGTGGGCCTCCTCTTCACAGCCCCTCAGGTACTCTACCCGCCATAATTATCTTTTCTAGACACTCGTTTATTTTTCGCATGTCCAAAAATATTTAATCTTTCTAATTTGTGTTTATCTACATAACCTGTTTTGGAAATCAGCATTACTGATTCGTGTTGCTAATGTGATGCTTAAATAAACATCTTTACAAGTTCAGATTAAACAATATGTTTTTGTCGATATATATTATTAGTATACAGAAAACAGTAGGATTATACCATTATACTGTATCCCTCTTTGTAATTAATATATATTTCTATTTGTCTGTATATCAGTAAAAGTACCCCCCTTACTGGACGAAACTCCCGACATTAAAAAGAAGGAGATCGACGCGGAACAACTGCCACCATTATATTACGTTACCTGTAATTGAAAGCAAAATGGAGTTATGCAGCGAACATGTTATTATTTTAAATAATAAATCTACAATGAGGAATCTATATTCTGAACGCGGGGGCTGAAATTTAGAAACAATAGATGTATGCATTTATGAATAGTAGATATCAACGATGATGTAGACAAGACAATTATTACTTGAATAAAGAGAAACAACATAATGTAGTTTGTCTGTGTGAATCTAATGTTTACGCCTTAAAACACTAATAATGGGTATTTATTTACTTTAAATTAATCACATCACCAAGGGTACACAGTCTACAACATAATACATGTGATTCGTCTGTCATAAAACGTGTAAAAATAAATCACACTACAATGTGATCAGTATGGGCGTCAGCTTTCACAAGAAAGGGACGTTTTCTACCTGATTTATAAACTCCAACCTCAGATCCACCAGTGATCTTGATAGTCTCTTCCCTAAACCGTGCCATTCACTTGGCAGATTTAAGATATAATGTATTATCAGAGTGCACGAAGAGAATACCTTCACCATTACATTAAGATATTCGAATGTTGCCTAATGGGGACCATGGAAGATATAACATGCTGAAACGAAGTAAAACATCCAAACTAACAGTCAAATCATCTGTGAGTAACACAATGTTTAACATAGTTCGGCATATAACCGTCTGACAAAGAAGTTAGTGGTGAACCAACACCAGCACCACTAAAACCAACACGACCACCATTAGTCAAGAAAAACATCATCATCATCATCATCATCATCATCATCATCATCATCATTATCATCACCAGTCAGCTTGACCGAATGGATAAATGGATCTTAAACATCCGGTGTGCTGATGCCGAGTTAGCGGGTTCATCCCTTACACCTTCATCCCTTCATCCCTTAAATTGTCGACTTCTCGTTCTTGGCTTGGGGACGTAAATTACAAATACCTCTGAAGTCGGAGTGAGTTTTCCTGATGGCGACGGACACTGGTAATAGGGAAATCTAATCCACACGCACAAATAAGTCTAGGGCACTAGACGTAGTAGCGCATGTATGGACTATGCTCGAGTTCAAAGTCATATCCAGGCAGTGGAAACTTCACAACCATGATGATTTACTCTCTGTTAACACTTCACAACCATGATGATTTACTCTCTGTTAACACTTCACAACCATGATGATTTACTCTCTGTTAACACTTCACAACCATGATGATTTACTCTCTGTTAACACTTCACAACCATG
Organism: Cepaea nemoralis; assembly: GCA_014155875.1. Classification (NCBI taxonomy): domain Eukaryota; kingdom Metazoa; phylum Mollusca; class Gastropoda; order Stylommatophora; family Helicidae; genus Cepaea; species Cepaea nemoralis. Next base: position 1,113,827 of record JACEFZ010025243.1, on the reverse strand, counting down.
ATGATTTACTCTCTGTTAACACTTCACAACCATGATGATTTACTCTCTGTTAACACTTCACAACCATGATGATTTACTCTCTGTTAACACTTCACAACCATGATGATTTACTCTCTGTTAACACTTCACAACCATGATGATTTACTCTCTGTTAACACTTCACAACCATGATGATTTACTCTCTGTTAACACTTCACAACCATGATGATTTACTCTCTGTTAACACTTCACAACCATGATGATTTACTCTCTGTTAACACTTCACAACCATGATGATTTACTCTCTGTTAACACTTCACAACCATGATGATTTACTCTCTGTTAACACTTCACAACCATGATGATTTACTCTCTGTTAACACTTCACAACCATGATGATTCACTCTCTGTTAACACTTCACGACCATGATGATTCACTCTCTGTTAACACTTCATGACCATGATGATTTACTCTCTGTTAACACTTCACGACCATGATGATTTACTCTCTGTTAACACTTCACGACCATGATGATTTACTCTCTGTTAACACTTCACGACCATGATGATTTACTCTCTGTTAACACTTCACGACCATGATGATTTACTCTCTGTTAACACTTCACGACCATGATGATTTACTCTCTGTTAACACTTCACGACCATGATGATTTACTCTCTGTTAACACTTCACGACCATGATGATTTACTCTCTGTTAACACTTCACGACCATGATGATTTACTCTCTGTTAACACTTCACGACCATGATGATTTACTCTCTGTTAACACTTCACGACCATGATGATTTACTCTCTGTTAACACTTCACGACCATGATGATTTACTCTCTGTTAACACTTCACGACCATGATGATTTACTCTCTGTTAACACTTCATTTTAAATTATAACAGAATGAACTTTTTAAATTTCTATATTCCATAAAGTCATTCCTAGGCAGTGGTAAAATTTTCCATGTGGATGTGGAAGTTAAGAGGAAACCACAACATTATCTTCCCAGAATTCCGAGTATTTCAAATCAATATCATCATCAATGTTGATTCTGTGCAAAAATGACCGAGATCGCTGGATAGATGCCAGCTGGCAGGGCTTATGATGGTGATTATGATGATTAACGACAGGAGTTTAGTTACAAATGAAATGCATGAAATCTATACTAACATATGGGGAGATTAGAAGCGCTTTTTGTGATGGGTCTTGAAGTGTCTACATTGCACAGATCATTGCAATTCGTATGGATGAATGGGCTCCAAATATTATAGTCGTATTGTGCCTATTATGACAAAGTTGCATTTTGTAGGATTCACGCACTTTGAGAATACTTGCAGACCGGAAACAGTGATTTCTGTAATTAATTGTGAATGTTGGCAGATGAAGTTTATTGGTGGTCAATTCAGTACGGCCACCATTGACGCTAACAACTGACATCATACTAGAGTGTTGAATAACATTGCAGCATGTATGTGGAACTAACTTGTGTCAGACGATACTGTACACGTAAAACAAGATATTTACAGATTCTTGTATTTTTCAAATTTTCAAAATAACAGTTATCAGTTATCATTTATCAGTTGGGGTATCCTCATTGCAATCCGGACAGGTTCATAGGTGCTCAGATCCCCCCACCCCCACCCCCAGCATATGCATCAGCGTCCGGTGGCTAATAGTGCCAGTTCTGTGTTGGTTGACGAGGCCCCTCGTTTTCCCGATGTACCTCTCGTGTCTGGCCGTGCCAATTCTTACTCCCAAGTCTCTCATCCTGGACAACGATGTGGATTTACTGACGTCAAAGTCCTATGTTCTCGACATCTCTTTAAGGATGTCAATAATATCGGCGCGATCCATGGGCGGACTATCTGCAAGGGATGCAGAGCCAGCCAGTTTATCAGCTCGTTCATTTCCCTCGACTCCAGCATGTCCCGGGACGAAGATGAAGGTGACCCTACGGACAACGGACTTCGGCAGCGAATCAGTCCACTGACTATAATGCTGTGATTCTAGCCATATGAAAGCTTGTGTTTCTGCCATCACTTCCATCGTCATGCTGCTTGTGGTTTCAAAATAACAGATATTTAAGATTAGTTAAAGATTATGATCGTGATTTAGAAATATTTGTATAAATGAATAAAGATTAAGTATTTAGGTTAGAATAACAGAATATCATGTTAGACGTAAGAAAAGATAAAATAGAAAATACAAATTGGTCTGGACCCAATTATTTTTCCACAGGCCCACGCGGCATATATATATATATATACCATGATCGAGTTTATAGAAAAACAGATCATGGCATTGTTTGGATAAAGTGCTGTCTGTACAAGGAGGCAATGCAAAGTGACCCACCACCTGCGTGGTCACAAGAGCGTGAACAGCACTTGGGACGCTTTGTGGAAAAGACAAAGCGTCACCTTCAATCAGTTGGACTGGAGCCACGGTCAAGTCTGAACACTGCGCCGCTACTAGAGGGTTCAGAAATGTAGTGTATATGTGTGTAACATTGTGGTTCAATTGTAAGGGTAACTGACAATGTACATCATAATGTTTCGAGGAATCGAATGTAAAAAACCAATGCGTTAGTGCTGTTTTATTCAAGACGTGTTGAATTTGTTCTAATAATTAGTTGTCATGAATGTGCAGAGTGGAAGAGCTTATAAAAAGAACTTACGAGAATAATGGAAATAGTTACAGTGAGAAGATCACAGTACCGTCAGGCAGAAAGGCATTGGTATAGTGTGTTCTGGCAGGACGAACGCTCTGTACGCCCACCAGTCTCATTTGGGTTGTGATCTCGTCCAGGAGGTATAAGACCATGGGTATCAACCCAATTATTGTAGAGGCCAATATATCATCAATGGCCAATTAAATCACGTATCGGCCATGGGCGGATTAACGACCTTATTCGCTTATGGCAGTCATCTTTGTTTTATTTTCCTTTGTTTTTATTTTCCACTTATAGCTAAGTGCTCACGTTTACCTCTCATAACGGCTTGCTTGTAATCTATTGATGGTTTAATTTCTCTAATATTTCTAAAATTATTGTCGACATATTTTTTCCATCAGTCGGTCACATCTGCCCATAAACGTCTAGCTCATGTGCTAACAAACATTTCTGTTACTGCTGTTCCTGCAGTTAAGCACGTCATAATGTCTAGTGACTTCTTTCCTGTCTTCCCATGCTGCTCTTTCCCTTTAACTGCACTGTTGTAAAGACTTGCTGCATAGTTTTCTATTCTAATGATGTAGTCAGCATATCAAGAGTGTCTTGGTTAATGCGAGTTACCGGACCGGTTCTCTATATGGACTAAATGTATATACGAGGGGAAATTTTTAAATAACACACATTTGATGAATAACGTTTTCACAATAATGCGAACCTAAGATGGTGTATGTGTTTAATTGCTAAACATTGCCAACTTACCGGACAACCTCTGTCAGTCTGTTGATACCTTTCAGAAAAATGTGTGTAACCTTAAAACAATTTTGCAGCGTCCCAATTACATCGTTGTCATGTCCAAACCGCTGACCTTGCAGTTGTTCTTTAAAGGTCCATATAATTGACATCCCGATAAGTCTGGAATATGCGCTTGCTGTTTCATGACATAAATATTCATATCACGTAGTCTATCAACTGTATACGCAGACCTATGAGTGCAGGGTTGTCATGCAGCATCAATATTCCTTTTGAGAGAAGTCGCAGGCATTTCAATCGTTTTAATTGTGTTCAACAGTATGGCATTGTATTGAGCACCAGTCATAGTTTCACACGTCTCCTGGAAATGAACCGATATAGGGCCTATGATATCCCAATAGATCGGCATCGTGATTATCCCAGCGGATACTTGCGAATATTTCTTTTTTTTTAAACCAGAGACAAATGTTCTTTCTATTGCATCGTCTGTCTCTTTCTGTGTGGTTCGTCATGATGTACCCATGCCTCGTCTTGAAACTGAACCATCATTCACTTGTAGAAACATCAATGTTCTTCCATGGTACACGTCGGTATTGAGGCAGTCATTGTGTAATTACTATGGCGCATGCACACACTTCTCAAACCTCACGACACTACATCAGGTATTGCTTAAATGCCAATTTCTCTCTTGAAATAAGATTTGCCATTGTCCATATTCTGCCATGCTCTTTATAATAAAAAATACCTGTTACTTAATGACTTTCCCTCGTATAAACACACTGTTAAATACAATATATCTTCACTACCCTTGTTTTCCGCCAACGGTGTACTTATCATTCTACTATAAAGTCACGCCTCTGCGGCTTCCCCAAAAACATGTCTCTGTAATGTTCTAATTTTTAACGATTATCTTCCATAAACCACGATGGGTTTGATATAGCTTTTAAGGCCTTTATCTCAACTCATCTGGCAACTACATATTGCACATAATATTATTCATGTGTGAATTGCAGCTTTTGCCAGGGTTTAACATCTTAAACATATCTTCCATCTGCTGTTATAAAAATTCCCAAATATTTAATGACAATTGTCGGTTTCAGACCAGTTCCAGTTACCTTCATGATAAATTTGGGAACACCTGTGTCTTCGTTGCAATTAATATAATTTTCAATTCTCTCTTATAAAGAATACGATTTCTTGTTGTTATTTTCTGTTGCAATGTATCTGCCTTATTACTACTTTTCAATTTACAAACACATAAGGCAGTGATGGTTTTCTTGTAGCTTACAAACACATGAAAGTTGGCTATTAAAGACGATAAAACAAAAACAAAAAATTAAATATTTTGGTTAATTGAAACGTCACGAAAGTTTGTAGTTAACAGTAGTGGAGGGGTATATGCATGGGAAGAGAGGAATGATGAAGACCAAAGAGAAGATGGGTGCAGAATGTGGCGGATGATCTCCAGATGGGTGTATCGGACGCGCGATATCTTGCTTATGATCGAGAAGTTTTCCGGAAGGTTGTTATGTGAGCGAGATTCTGCAAAGGACATGCTACTGATTGAACGAATGAATGAATGAATGAATGAATGAATGAAAGAATGAATGAATGAATGAATGAATGAATGAATGAATGAATGAATGAATCATGGCACTTATTTTAGGGGTTTCGCGTTGGTCGTGCAGCGAGATACATTTGCCCCCTACAGTTAGATGTTGTTGTCATATGGAGGTTCCAATCCCGGTTGGTACCAATATATTTCAATTGGTACGTTGTCTAGCGTATCCTCTAATCTCTTCTTCTTTCTTCTACCTCTATAAGCGCCAAAAACAGTACTTGTGGATTTGTTTATGGGATGCACTAGTGAAACTAATGAACCCATCGGGTATCGCAACCACTGATATGTATTATTTATTACGTTTACACAGTGTGAATCGATCGATCACGTCTTTTCTTTAAATATTCAATGAATACTCGTCACAGCTGCGTCTCAAATAGCATGCTATGCAAAAGCTTGTTTAATTTACCATTTTGAGATATATAGTGCTGTTTCAACAGTTGCATACAAATTATGTCAGTAGTCCATAGTTGTGGGCGTCCGTGCATGATAGACTTTGCAAAAGATATCCAATGGTTAGGGTCGCTGATGTGAACTATGGACTAATTTTAAAAAATCAGAAAAGAAAATCGGTGCTTTAAAATACTACATACACATTCTTTCAATGGCGTGTACCAAGCAAAAGGAAAGTATTGACATTATTTAGGTTGTGAACATAGAACTTAGTCTCGAGTACTGAAATACTTTTGCTATAAGAAACTCTGCAATCCAGAACAGAGATGGTAGGCATGGTTCTTGTTAGAAGAATCATGATTCAATCAGCACGAAAATGAACATATGTTGTTGCAACCACTTTGCGCATAACTATGCATGAGGCAATGGAATATGCACAGTGGGTTGTTGTGATAGCTATGTTCTGCAAATAACCTGTTATATGATGATACGAAAGATGCAATTAGGTTTCCTTTGTCATATAATGGTATGCAAGGCATCAGAAAACCTCTTGACAATGCCACATGCAGACCTGAAGAAATTTTGCTGGGTAGTCTTTTTTCTCATAGTTTGTCAATTTACTGCACTGGTATGTCAATTTGCTGCACTGGTAATATTGCAGTCCTACCTTCTTGTAGAGTGTAACATAATATATTATGTTCAGCCAGAAACATAATGAGAGACCAGAAATGCAAGGACCAAGGCTGTCTCTATGCTGAGGGACGGGGGGGGGGGGGGGGGGGGGGAGGGGGCATACGTGAAAATGCCTAGGTTTTCTAGAACTAACAATTCACCATTTTGCCCCTTCTCCTTGTGGAAAATTGTCAACGACTGGAGTTGTAAACAAGCTAATAATAGATGAACACCTGGCGAGATGGCGAAGTGAGCCCATCCCAGAAGATGTCTGTCTGGATCATTGTCACGAAGAATTACCGCTTGGCAAGGGACACGGGTGACAACCGGGAAGATTATTCCCCTTTGTTTCAGGTTATCCCTCATTTTCATCACTGGAGATAACTGCAAGTTACCTTCCCATTTACTTTACTATTGTTGGATTGTCAACAACACGACCCACGCAGGAGTGACGTCATGTTCGCACGAAAATGGGGGCAAGCCATTGGAAGCGGTAATGTTACTACATATTGACATAATTTATGTTAATAAGGGAGTCCCGGGGACGTTTGCAAAATAGCTTAATATTGGCTGGCAGTCACCATAGATGAACTGACGGAACAGGACGTGTTGGCCAGTCGGTTGCTGTTGTTGTGGTGTTGAGTTTTTGTTTAAATTCATAATGGCTTTTGAGATCGGTGGTTTTTTCATTGGGCTAAAAGGGTCGTTATTTTACTGAGATTGGAATATATTCCAAAATGCTGTATATTATCTACCAGAGAGTCAGAGTCATTGATGACTGGGATTTGATTTGTCATTGTTTCAAGATTGAAATCCCCTTAAGCCTCATTGACTTCTCGGGTTTTCACAGCGTCCTCAGCATATGACAACTAGCTAACTACCATGTTTTGGTATCTTATTTTATTGATGTGATGTGCCAACCAAAGGAATACATATTACATCAGAGTTGACATGTGTAAGGTCCAGACCCTAAGAACTTTCAACATTAATTATCCGTATGTGTAGTGATGGACTGTATAATGGTATTAACCCGAGTTATGATGAGCTGTTTATCCTTGATAGTTCGTGTGCTATAAGGGACGTTTGGTAATTAACCTGTGGTGTTAAGATAAGATACAAGTTTAAAGATAGGGATTCTGTGAACTCATCATAATTAGAAATCATTTATGGGTTTACAATCTGTTTCTTGAAAGTAATATTTTTAATTTGTTTATTGTCATATGTCATTCGCGCATACACACAGGAACCCCCCCCCCCCCCCCCCCCCCCCTTTGTTATCACTATACACTGTTATAATTTATAATCACAAGTTGTTTCTTTGATTGTTTCTGGGTGTTATACATTCATATATGTGTACTCGGCTTGCGATGATGGTGGAATTCTGCAAGATGCCGTCTGATTGGTCTGAAACTCTGGGACCCCAGTATATAAGGCCCCGCACAGGTAGAACTGGCCCTTTCCGTAGTGCACCCCACTGAGTGACTAGGCGCCAATGCCTATTTCTATTGTGTGTTTAGTAGTTAGACCCTGAAGTTTTGCAGTGGTATGTAACCATAATTAATTTGTTTTATATTATATTTCTTTTATATGTATTAATTTTTAATTTTATAAACCATGTATGACTATAGTACTTTTGGTTATTTAATGTATAGTTCAGTAAAGCTATGACAGTATAATAATAATGAAGTGATTATCAAACTAATTAGATTTAAAATATAGCTAATCTTATACTGATTCCTAGCTTTAATCTTTAAGTTAATAATTTCTCTAGCAGTAACTAAAATTAACAAATTAAATCTGTGAGCTCGGCTTACAGATAACTGGCGTGCAGAACCATGCCCCAGCTAATGGCAATGAGAGTTATCGGTTCTTGGAGAAAATGGCGCAGATCCGATCTGGACTTCGACGAGTTATTCACAAGAAATATAGTAAGGAACAATTTAGAAGCTACTTGTGTTGAGTTTTATGAGACTGAAAAGTGGGAGATTGAGGAACAGCACTTGGAGAATTGACACGTGGAAGGCCAGCTCAGCAGATAACATCTAGCCTTTGTTCTCGAGGCAACTTAAAAGGTAAATTTGGAATATTGGCTAGTGATAAAGGAGCAGACAATGTTTAACAGGTTAAGGAGATAATTGGGCACACAGGGGCTTAGTAATACTTTATAATTATTCAGAACTAATGGTTTATTTTACAGCGGTGTAAATTATTGAGTTCAAGAATCTTGTTGTGGTAAGAGCTGGGCAAATATTGGCTTGTATGAATTATTGAAGAAAATAATATACAGAATATTACTATTATTAGTGGAGTGGCTATGAGTGAATAAAGTAAACACACTTGGACTGCAGTCAATGGAAGACAAGGTACATTACAATATAGTTAAGTATTCAATATAGTATAGGAATTTGTTGTTAAGCAGTAAGTGAAGTCTGGCATCACCTCTGTCAACAGGAGGCAGTAATATTTGTAGGTGTATCAAGTTATTGGTGGAATCAGTGACTGAGATTCTGCCTTAAGTTAAGCATGGTGGTTGTCGCACGGGGGAGAGAATGTGATTTAATGCTACGTACCACCTTTCGCAAATATATTTATATGCACTTGCTATGTGTCTAGTCACAAGGAATAGTACACTAATGGTGTTGGCCTCAATCAGTGATTGCTGGTTATTAATTTGTAATAATATTAGGAATAATATTAATGGCAACAATATATATTATAATTGTTTTAGGCATTATTTTATCAGGTACAACTGATTTAGTGAGGTCAGCTTGATCATGATATATGATACAGATAATGTAGATGAATGATTTGGTGTCCCTGAAGCTTTAGGAAAACATTTAACAGGCTAGTACAGAGAGATGTTAGCAATCAGGTTTGGTGAGGTTCAGTGGAATATGACCGGTGTAGGTGTTTCCTATAACTAAATTAAGATAGACAGTGTAACTGATTTTGTGGTTTCCCTATGTAGATATACCAAGGTAATAACCGGGGTATCATAGGGAGAATGATGGTGAACAGAGCGCACAACTGTACATTTGCTGTCCACTCACAAATAATATTACACTGATTGTGTTGGGCCTTGAATAACACTTATTGGTCATTAGTGTGTAATAATGACATAATATATATAGTACACTGGTTATTATATTAGAGCTAATGTTCTGTATCCTGCCATGGACATTGTTCTTGGATCCTGCCTCATATGAATGAGGCACTCTGGTCACTATTTTGTGTACTTTCACTTGATACTATTGTGTGGTTATTTTATGAGCTGTCTTAGTAGCCTCAGAGTTCTTCGGTTGAGTTCCTGTGTAGTACATGTTTATATCTTCAACTTCTCTGTGAATGTTGTGATTCTTTTATGTGCAAATGTTACATTGTCACATTCTACAAATATGGTAATTCCACTGGGTATATGTGTCCATTGCTTTCCACGGTTGAACATGTTTTGCTTGTCGGCTAGTAATGTGTAATATCATGCGGTAATGTGTGTGGTGTCATGTTGTTGATATCCTTTATCATAACATGGGCATCACAGGAGAGGTGTGCCCTGTGTCATATGGCATCCCTTATGGGTCTAGGTATTTAAATGTCATGATGGTGAGTTAGGGTTGATTCCTGACATATGGTGCATCAGGGTGCGACTGAGATGACATGATGATAGACTGGTGGATTTCAATGCTGGCTTCATTGAGGGAACATTAAGGAATATAGTATTGGGAGTTTGTGAAACCGGTGTTGGTGGGAAAGCAAAAGTTAACTAGAAAGTAAAACCCATCAGGTATGACATGCATGGACAGAGCAATTACTGTTATAAATGAGGTTATGGTAATTATTATCAATGACTGGGTGTAGTGATGTAGGTACCGGATTGAGTGCTACTTGGATGGACATTGTGTTATAAGTATCACATGATGATGACTATGCTTGTGATGGTGGTGGTCATGGGGATGATGATGATAGCCATGATGAGGATGATGATTATTATATCCGCCAGGGGTTGAAGTGGCCTGTGATGATCGAGGCGGATGTATGTAGACTATACTGTGGTTTTGGCCACAATCATGGTCATGGTGTAGGATTGAGGATGTGTGGTGAGTGTAGAAAACATTGGAGGCTATTGAATAGAAGCTCCCTGTCATTTATATTTTATGTGGAGCACATCCTATAACCTATTCATATCATTGTTGTCCAGTTGAAGCATCATGTGGTTGGTGTGAATTTACACAGTCCATGTCTATGTTTGTGCCACAAAGACATTGTTTACATACACCAGTGTTGTAGTGGTTGTCCATGTGTTGATGCAAATAATGAGTCTTTGATGGTTAATAATTAGATGTTGTGTTTGCCTACAATGTCTGATGTATGTTGGCCAGGTCAGTGTTGAGATGTTGTGTTTGCTCGTGATGTAAGTGAATCTAATGAATGTGTCAGGATGTTGCGTCTTGTGTCTATTCGTCACAAGTACAAGAGTGTTGTCTGTCTTACGTAGAGAGATTGGGTGTTGTTGTTGTCTTGTTGGGCCATCATGTTGAGATGTTTGACTCGTCTTTGCCTAATATCTTTGTTGGTTTTTATTTTATCTACAGGAAAAGCCAGAATTCTAGTTTTAGATTTTAGATTTTCCTGGTTAGCCTAGAGTTTTTGATAAATTAGTTTAGTAGACTAGAAGTTTTTGATAAATTAGTTTTTGGTGGACTAGAAGTTTTTGTTAAATTAGTTTTAGTGGATCAGTTGTTGGTGAATTAGTGTTTGGTAGATTTGTAGCTTTCACTGGATTAGAAGTTTTTGCTACATTTAGGAATTTGGTTTGTTAAGTTAGTCTCTTTGCTGTTTGATTTTTGCTGTATCCTAATTTCTTTGTTGATGCTACATGTCTGTATATTATTGTGAAGTTTAGAAGTTTAATAAACAAATGATGCTTGTGTTACTCTTACTTTGTTGTTTAGTTGATAGACTCTAGTGTTATAGTCATTGGTGTTAGAACAGCCCTCGGAGTAATTCTTTGTCTGGGATTGGAGAATATTGTTCTAATCCCCTGTCGGCCCACCCTGGGATCTTCTTAAACCTTAATTCTTTTCTATTCTTGTTAACCGAGGACGGTGAGAGGTTCTTTCTCTTTATTCATTTCTCTCTTTGGCCCTACGCAGTCAGGGTTTGCGCTCTTCTCCTCACATCACCGTAGCAGAAGTAAGTGGTCCTTGCTTCCTGTTTATACCTCTGTTTTCAAGTGGCGAGCCTCGGCCTGGATTGTTTGGCGGCCTTTAGATTATCCTGTTGGTGTCTGTTCCAGTCTTCAATGATTCTTTTAGGTGGTAGTTCCATGTTTTATTTTTTTTGGCTTTTTGGGGGTGTGAGAGGTCCCTGGCCAAAGACATTAACTGGGTTCAGGTTTGTTCCCCAAGTCTCCAAGAAGCACAGCATTGAGAGAAGAGCCTCCAGATCTACACCACATCTCAAGTCGTCGAAATTAAAGGTGACCTTATTCCATGTTTAGGGAACCGAAGTTTCCCACCCAGCCGGCGCTCAGTCTGAGCCCGCTGGTATAAATTAAGAGTGAGAAAACAACGAAGGTCACCAAACTTTAGCTATCAAGTCTTTTGGAATATGCATGTATATTCCTACTGAAACCATCAAGCTTTACTCAGAAAGCTACAGAGGTGGTTGACGACTCCATGAGAGCAGAATGCCCCCACATTCAATAGAGGCTGGGGCTGTGCTTGTTCAAGAGAAAAATTCTGTTGATTCTTTTGGGAGAACAGTTGTGGACTGTTCATGCGACTGATGTCAGCAATGCCAACATCGGGGGCCATCCATAGAAGTACCTTTCCCTTGTTTGTCTGGAAGAGGGGACATCAGAAATCCATCCCACCAGTGTGTCCCACCAGCAGCAGAGCGCTGGACATCCATATTCAATCCCCACCGGTGGCACCATCACCTGAGATCATCGAGGGGGATGTTTCCCTTATTGTGCATCAGTTCACCATGTCCGTTTGAAGTGACAGATGACAATGTTATCTGTGGTGATAAGAAAATCCTTTCCTTATAGGCGGAAGCAGAGGAGTTAATACTAGCGTGTTCGTCCATGTTGACATATTGAGTGTTGCGGGTCGAGTGAACAGTGATTTCCTATATTTCCCCCTTGCATAGAAAATGTAAAAGCGACACATAATAGACATTCAGTGAGAAGAAATAGCATCCAGCGAGAATCATCGAGCAGTGAATGAACTGATTTCCTATATTTCCCCTGTGCATAAGACAATTCAAAAGAGCCGTACCACGAGTTACAATCCAAAAGGGAACGGTCAGTGCGAAAGGTTTAATAGGATCCTACATGATCTTCTGAGGCCACTAGAGGCAAGCCAGAAAAGGAAATGGTCTGAACATATAGCTGAGGTTTTGTTAATTTATAACTCTACGCCCCACTCGTCCACAGGTTACTCCCCGTACTACTTAGTGTTTGGAATAGAACCCAGATTGCCAGTAGATTTCATGCTAGATGCTAGTGATGATAGTGATTGTAATGATGGGGAACCAAATGTTGAGAACTGGGTGACTGGACATCTTTCCCGTCTGCGTAATGCGCATGTTAGGGCAGGCGAACAGTTAAGAAAGTTAGCTGCTGTAAGGAAAGAGAGATGTGACAAGACATCATCCTCTAAATTGCTAACCATAGGAGAAGTAGTTAGGAAGAGAGTCCACTATACAGAGAGGTGCAAGATTAAAGACCAGTGGTCTGTAGATAAATATACAGTGGTGCAGGTCCCAAAAGCATCAGGAGGCCCATATGTTATTAGAAGAGTGGGAGAGAATGGACCTGACATTAGAGCAGCAGGACACGAGTTAAAGCGGTGTGAGAAAGATGCGGTAATTGAGGTACCGGAGGCGACGATAAGACTACCCGAATTGCCTGTCGTGGCAGAGGTTGAGGAACCACGGGATAGACCGCCAAGAAGTGACTGGTACATGTTTGAGCCAGGAGACTTGAATGTGAGGCGATCAAAGAGAATCCGTCTTAGAAGAGATAGATGATGTTATTTTTGAATACATTTTGTTTCAAATGTTCAGTGTTGAGGCAAGTGGTAAACTGTATAAAGGTTGCTGATTTATTGTTTGTGTAACTTTTATGATTGTTTAATTATTTTTATGTAAAAAGTGAGGGTTGTATTCATTTTGTTATGATTGCTCATGTAGCAGAGGGACTATTTCTCCTCACTGATGTTGATTTGGTCACTGAGTATTAACTTGTACTAGTATAAGGATGGCTTATGCTTATATCTTATTAATGTTATTTTGGACTTGTTAATGACTGGTGACGTACATGTATACCGTTGCACGTTATAAATCTGGGTAGAATGAGTAAATTGTTTTATAATGGTACTGTTTAGGGATGTAACCAGCGGTTCAGGTGTTGAGGGCAGTGTCCTCAAGAGTGACAGGTTTTTGTTGTTGTTACTGAGAGATGTGTTCCTTGGCATAGAATTATCAGAGCATAGAGGTGTGAAGGTAACTACTTGTTTGATAAGTGTACCAGAGACTATGGTCCGGTTGACGAAACGACAACAGTTAAAGAGGGGGAATTCTTCATTGTTTTTGTAATTGTTCGTATAATATTAAGAACACTAAGGTGGCAGGAGACTGTCTCCCTGTTGATTGCATTATTTTTTTTATGCTGATATTAGTTTAGTTGTGAATAATGACTGGTATTAATGTAAATGTACTTTGTATTTGCATGTGACTATTATTCTTGTTGGTACCTGATGTACATTTTTGGGGTGTTTTACTTGATGGGTGATGTCTGGTGAGGATAGAAAAAATTTTTTTGGGAGCTCCATCAATAGTGGAGGACTATAAAGTAGGGGTCAGAAATTATCCCTCCTTTACCCAAGGCACTAGGGGTGTAATGTTCAGTTGTCTGGGACGACAACAGTTAAAGATGGGGAATAATGTACTCGGCTTGCGATGATGGTGGAATTCTGCAAGAGGGCGTCTGATTGGTCTGGAACTCTGGGACCCCAGTATATAAGGCCCCGCACAGGTAGAACTGGCCCTTTCCGTAGTGCACCCCACTGAGTGACTAGGCGCCAATGCCTATTTCTATTGTGTGTTTAGTAGTTAGACCCTGAAGTTTTGCAGTGGTATGTAACCATAATTAATTTGTTTTATATTATATTTCTTTTATATGTATTATTTTTAATTTTATAAACCATGTATGACTATAGTACTTTGGTTATTTAAATGTATAGTTCAGTAAAGCTATGACAGTATAATAATAATGAAGTGATTATCAAACTAATTAGATTTAAAATATAGCTAATCTTATACTGATTCCTAGCTTTAATCTTTAAGTTAATAATTTCTCTAGCAGTAACTAAAATTAACAAATTAAATCTGTAAGCTCGGCTGCAGAGAATGGCGTGCAGAACCCTCCCCAGCTCGCGTGAGTTATCGGTTCTTGAAGAAAATGGCGCAGACCGATCTGGACGTCAACAAGTCATTTACAAGAAACAGATTAGAAGCTACTTGTGTTAGGGAGTTTTATGAGACTGAAAAGTGGGAGATTGAGGAACAGCACTTGGAGAATTGACACGTGGGAGGCCAGCTCAGCAAATAACATCTAGCCTTTGTTCTCGAGGCAACTTAAAAGGTAAATTTGGAATATTGGCTAGTGATAAAGGAGCAGACAATGTTTAACAGGTTAGGAGATAATTGGGCACACAGGGGCTTAGTAATACTTTATAATTATTCAGAACTAATGGTTTATTTTACAGCGGTGTAAATTATTGAGTTCAAGAATCTTGTTGTGGTAAGAGCTGGGCAAATATTGGTTGTATGAATTATTGAAGAAAATAATATACAGAATATTACTATTATTAGTGGAGTGGCTATGAGTGAATAAAGTAAACACACTTGGACTGCAGTCAATGGAAGACAAGGTACATTACAATATAGTTAAGTATTCAATATAGTATAGGAATTTGTTGTTAAGCAGTAAGTGAAGTCTGGCATCACCTCTGTCAACAGGAGGCAGTAATATTTGTAGGTGTATCAAGTTATTGGTGGAATCAGTGACTGAGATTCTGCCTTAAGTTAAGCATGGTGGTTGTCGCACGGGGGAGAGAATGTGATTTAATGCTACGTACCACCTTTCGCAAATATATTTATATGCACTTGCTATGTGTCTAGTCACAAGGAATAGTACACTAATGGTGTTGGCCTCAATCAGTGCTTGCTGGTTATTAATTTGTAATAATATTAGGAATAATTTTAATGGCAACAATATATATTATAATTGTTTTAGGCATTATTTTATCAGGTACAACTGATTTAGTGAGGTCAGCTTGATCATGATATATGATACAGATAATGTAGATGAATGATTTGGTGTCCCTGAAGCTTTAGGAAAACATTTAACAGGCTAGTACAGAGAGATGTTAGCAATCAGGTTTGGTGAGGTTCAGTGGAATATGACCGGTGTAGGTGTTTCCTATAACTAAATTAAGATAGACAGTGTAACTGATTTTGTGGTTTCCCTATGTAGATATACCAAGGTAATAACCGGGGTATCATAGGGAGAATGATGGGGAACAGAGCGCACAACTGTACATTTGCTGTCCACTCACAAATAATATTACACTGATTGTGTTGGGCCTTGAATAACACTTATTGGTCATTAGTGTGTAATAATGACATAATATATATAGTACACTGGTTATTATATTAGAGCTAATGTTCTGTATCCTGCCATGGACATTGTTCTTGGATCCTGCCTCATATGAATGAGGCACTCTGGTCACTATTTTGTGTACTTTCACTTGATACTATTGTGTGGTTATTTTATGAGCTGTCTTAGTAGCCTCAGAGTTCTTCGGTTGAGTTCCTGTGTAGTACATGTTTATCCTCAACTCTCTGTGAATGTTGTGATTCTTTTATGTGCAAATGTTACATTGTCACATTCTACAAATATGGTAATTCCACTGGGTATATGTGTCCATTGCTTTCCACGGTTGAACATGTTTTGCTTGTCGGCTAGTAATGTGTAATATCATGCGGTAATGTGTGTGGTGTCATGTTGTTGATATCCTTTATCATAACATGGGCATCACAGGAGAGGTGTGCCCTGTGTCATATGGCATCCCTTATGGGTCTAGGTATTTAAATGTCATGATGGTGAGTTAGGGTTGATTCCTGACATATGGTGCATCAGGGTGCAACTGAGATGACATGATGATAGACTGGTGGATTTCAATGCTGGCTTCATTGAGGGAACATTAAGGAATATAGTATTGGGAGTTTGTGAAACCGGTGTTGGTGGGAAAGCAAAAGTTAACTAGAAAGTAAAACCCATCAGGTATGACATGCATGGACAGAGCAATTACTGTTATAAATGAGGTTATGGTAATAATTATCAATGACTGGGTGTAGTGATGTAGGTACCGGATTGAGTGCTACTTGGATGGACATTGTGTTATAAGTATCACATGATGATGACTATGCTTGTGATGGTGGTGGTGATGGGGTGATGATGATAGCCATGATGAGGATGATGATTATTATATCCGCCAGGGGTTGAAGTGGCCTGTGATGATCGAGGCGGATGTATGTAGACTATACTGTGGTTTTGGCCACAATCATGGTCATGGTGTAGGATTGAGGATGTGTGGTGAGTGTAGAAAACATTGGAGGCTGTTGAATAGAAGCTCCCTGTCATTTATATTTTATGTGGAGCACATCCTATAACCTATTCATATCATTGTTGTCCAGTTGAAGCATCATGTGGTTGGTGTGAATTTACACAGTCCATGTCTATGTTTGTGCCACAAAGACATTGTTTACATACATCAGTGTTGTAGTGGCTGTCCATGTGTTGATGCAAATAATGAGTCTTTGATGGTTAATAATTAGATGTTGTGTTTGCCTACAATGTCTGATGTATGTTGGCCAGGTCAGTGTTGAGATGTTGTGTTTGCTCGTGATGTAAGTGAATCTAATGAATGTGTCAGGATGTTGCGTCTTGTGTCTATTCGTCACAAGTACAAGAGTGTTGTCTGTCTTACGTAGAGAGATTGGGTGTTGTTGTTGTCTTGTTGGGCCATCATGTTGAGATGTTTGACTTGTCTTTGCCTAATATCTTTGTTGGTTTTTATTTTATCTACAGGAAAAGCCAGAATTCTAGTTTTAGATTTTAGATTTTCCTGGGTGTTTAGTAGACTAGAAGTTTTTGATAAATTAGTTTTGGTGGACTAGAAGTTTTTGTTAAATTAGTTTTAGTGGATCAGTTGTTGGTGAATTAGTGTTTGGTAGATTTGTAGCTTTCACTGGATTAGAAGTTTTTGCTACACTTAGGAATTTGGTTTGTTAGGTTAGTGCTCTTTGCTGTTTGATTTTTGCTGTATCCTAATTTCTTTGTTGATGCTACATGTCTGTATATTATTGTGAAGTTTAGAAGTTTAATAAACAAATGATGCTTGTGTTACTCTTACTTTGTTGTTTAGTTGATAGACTCTAGTGTTATAGTCATTGGTGTTAGAACAGCCCTCGGAGTAATTCTTTGTCTGGGATTGGAGAATATTGTTCTAATCCCCTGTCGGCCCACCCTGGGATCTTCTTAAACCTTAATTCTTTTCTATTCTTGTTAACCGAGGACGGTGAGAGGTTCTTTCTCTTTATTCATTTTCTTCTTTGGCCCTACGCAGTCAGGGTTTGCGCTCTTCTCCTCACATCACCGTAGCAGAAGTAAGTGGTCCTTGCTTCCTGTTTATACCTTTGTTTTCATATGTATTTCCATTTGTAATAAGTTCAAATGGACATAATCGATATGGAGCTAACTGTGACAAGACAATCATCATAACTTTCAGTGTGCCCAGAGTGAATGTCCTATCTGGAGTTTGATACAATCCACTGACTAGTCGTCTAACGTGTGGCAGTCGCTCCTAGCAAGGATACAGTTTCAGATAAGTACCTTTAATTAGTTTAATATTGTCATGTAGTGTGTTTCATATAGTTTTTGTGTCAGTTAGTGTTTGTTTGTTATGTGCTGGCAATATAGAATCAAATAAAAGCTACATGCTGAACTTGCACGACTTTTTTTTTCTGTCCTGGATCATCTGACTGATATTATGCAGTTGCATATGTATGTTACACATTATTTAACCTCAGCTTACAATGTGAGAAAATTACTCTTGTAGTACGCCTTGTTACTTGTACATCATTTACAATGCCACATTTGTGTGTGTCCCGAGAAAGAGTTGTTTCCCAGATATGCATGCTTTGGGAAGATATGTGCTTACAGGTATGCTTCGTGCTATATTGTTGTCTTAGTGGTTTTACTTGTCAGTATTTATATAACAGTAATAACATCTGATTGGAGATGCCTTGAATAGATTAGAACAAGAATCGCCATGGCAAAATTAGCCTTCAGCAAGATGAAAAACATACTGACCAATAAAAAGATGTCAGTTGAAACGAGAAAAAGAGTGTTGAGACGCTACATAGAACCTGTACTTTTATATGGATGTGAAGCTTGGACAATGAGCAGTCAGGGTGAAAAACATCTGATGGCTGTAGAAATGTGGTTTCTGAGAAAAATGCAAAGAATACCATGGACAGCCAGAAAGATCAATGAACAAGTTCTTCAAGAAACAAATGAAGATCGTAAACTGATTAGAGACATTAGACGTAGACAGTCACAATTTGTTGGGCATGTTATGAGAAGAAATTATTTGGAGAACTCAGCTCAATGCACGAACTCCGTTGCATCGGCGAGGATCCTGATAGTTTATTGAAATTTAAACACACACATAAACATTACAATATTAGTCTCTATGCAAAGTCGCATGCTCTGCTGTCCAACTCTGGACATTTTTGTTACTTATTGTTAAATTTAGTCTTTCTGTTATATAAGATAAAACGCGTTTGCTTGCAAATATATAATAGCATCAATTTTAATGCATAAACACTAAAGCAGACAAATACGAAGTGCAGTGAGAACGACGATAAACTGTATTATGAATCCGTGTAACAGAATAAGGCTTCTACGGCGGTAAGGATAATGTAGAGATATGTTCTAGGGAATCAGAACATTACCAGGATAATGCAGTCACTGCACTCATGACATTCCAATACCTGCTCCGTCCCCTCGTTCAACAGCCAGCGAAGAGTCATACTACTAATCGTTCCCACCGCTATCTGATGAAAAGTTCTCCTGGTCTTCCCTCTCAGATTTGAGATTCTTCCAGAATCTCTGCTGATCCCCCGGAATCTCATTATTTCCACATATGGGTTCTCAATCTGTTTTTCTGCCTTCTCCAACTGGTCCCACAAGCGCACGACCATCTCCCTCTTGTCCATAGGCAATCTACCACCAAGAGGTGCATTCATTGCTAGCGTATCAGCTTGTTCATTCCTCCGCACCCCCGCATGGCCAGGGCAAAATATCCATACAATTCTCACAAGCTGTGACCTCTGAAGTGACGAGAGCCATTCCACACGAAACATTCCTTTCTCCACCTTACTTAGCATATTCTTTGAATCCGTAATGAATACAACATGTGTTGCAGTAGCCTCCCCTAGCCAACGGAAAGCCGCTGTTACTGCCTCCACCTCCATTATCATGCTGGAGTCTGTTGTCTCATACGCCAGACTCTCCTTTTTTAAGACTCGTCCATTATCCTTTGCAATAAGTCCTCCAACCACTACGTCTGTTTCTCACCACTGACCCATCGGTGTAGATGACTATGTCACCTTGATGTGTGTTGCTCTGGATCAGCTGTTGCACTTCAACCTCAGTGCGGCCCGCTGCCTATTCTCTGCACTCATGACCCAGTGTTATCATAACATTACGCGAGTTCGTCATGTCTTCCGGAACTTCAACCCATTCTCTTTCACGATTTATGGTCTCTAGATCATACACCTGACGTATAGAAAGTTCTGCCTGTGCCATCCAGGACATGTCTAGTCTTAGTCTATGACTCTTGACTATATCCATGGCTGCATGCAGCAGGTTATCCCTGTCTGCAGCAACTCTCATGTACCATTTGGCCTGTAGGACCCTATGTCTATCCGTCATTGTTGGTAGCACCAGGATATGCTTCTTGCATATAATTGGTGTGTCCTCTGTGCACCCCAGGATTAAACGCATGGCAGCATTCTGTATGCGCTCCAACCTTTCAAGCTGGCTCTTTGATACTGTCGTCAGCCCCAAACCATACTCAATGACATAAATTATTAACTGCTGAAAGAGCCTGTACAGCATCCTCTGATCTACCCCGGTTGCTGCCACAGCCCTCAATGCATTAAGTCCCCTACCAGCCTTCACCACCAAAGCCTCCACATGATCCTTAAAAGACAAACACCTGTCAAAGGTGACACCCAAGTACTTCAATTTAACCTCTCGACTAAGAGAACATCCATTCAACATAATACCTGGGACGTCTGCCTCTACGATCGGTTATCCAGGAAGTACCACACAACCGATGCCTTGTCTGGGTGTATAATGGCCCCTGCGTCCCTGCACCACTCTGCCACCCCATTTACTGCCACCTGTAGGTCTTTCGCCAAAGTTGCCCTGTCTCTGCCCTGTCTGTACACCAGCACAACATCTGCAAATGTCAAGATTTTACCTACACCATGTGTCTCAATAGCTGCGATTTTGCTGGTGTAGACATGAAAGAGCACTGGGGACATGGCAGATACCTGTGGCAACCCAGGTGTAATAGTACAAGGGTCAGAAGTCCAGGAACCCATGCGCAGTGCAACTTTACGCTCATAAAGGACCACCGCAACCCATCTAACAAGGCAAGGGCAGACTTCCATGTCCAACACTGTGTATATCAACCGATCATACCTAACCCTGTTATACGCATCCTCCAGGTTAAGAGCTACCGCCACTGCCTCTTGTTTATCATGGAAGCCCTCGTAGACATCAAATGCACAAGTTGCAGCATTTGCCCAGGTGTCTTTCCCAGGCCGGTAACTCCCGAGTCCTTTGGGAAGCAGATTACGACTTCCCAAATGTCGCTGGGGCCTAGGTGCTACTATCGTTTCGAGGACTTTGCCATACGTGTTTGCAGGGTTATGATTCGGTATCCATTAAGTCTGGAGTGATCCTTACCTGGCTTTGGGAGTGGGACCAGGTAGCTATGCAGCCAATCGTGGAGTATTTCCGGCGTATTTATGCTTAGGTTGAAACAAAGAGCCATCTCCTCCAAGTCCCCATAACTTATGTTACTCATATGGGAGTACCTCACCCCATCCGGACCTGCGCTGTGTCTTTAGCCCGCTTCAGTTCCCGTCTAATATCATCCACCTTAATCTAACTGATGTCCTTCCTAGTGACCCGTGACAAGGCTTCTCTGACGTTTTCTCTAATAGCCCTATCTTGCTGATCCATCTGTTGTGATAATAGTGCAAGAAAAGTTTCCCTTTTGTCCTTGTCAATTTTCATAGGTCGGTTGTTATCACCATAAACGTTACCATGTGTATCAGGCATCACCTGCCTCTTCTTCTTGCGGTGCAGCCTCCAGAATTTTCCCAATGTCGCATCCCCACCGACTTCACTGATAAACTGTTCCCACTTAATCCTTTTTGCATCTGCTGCCTGGAGTTTAAAGTCCTGCACCTTTACTTTTTTATATCTTTCGGCCTCTTCCAATTCTGTGTCAACTGAACTGGTTGCTCTCCGCACCCTCTGCCAATTCCTTATGGCAGCCATCTTTTCCCTCCATGAATTCTCCACCTCTGGTGAACACCATGGTGGTTGGGTGAGAATTCTTCTTGTTGGTTTAGATCTTCCCAGTGATCTAAGGCGCCTCAAAAGCGACGAGTGGTCGCAGTCATAACCGTATGCCCTGCGGTTCTAATATCCCTAACTGTGCTGGACTTAGGTATCAGAACAGAACAGGGGAGGTGTTCACTTCCATGGTCTCTAAGGACACTCCATTTTATGTCTGATGGCGCCTCTTGGGATACATGTGCCAGGTCGATGGCCGTGTCAGTGTGTCGTTCGTTCAACAATAGTACAGGTTGTCTCTCTTTGTGTGTGTGTGTGTGTGTGTGTGTGTGTGTGTGTGTGTATATATATATATCTATATATATATAAAGTAATTTTTTGGAACCCTATTTTGTTTATATATATATATATATATATATATATATATATATATATATATATATATATATATATATATATATATATATATATATATATATATATAAAAGAGACTGTATGTCCGTCCGTTCTTTATGCGTTCGCGAACGGTCCATCCGATTGAGATGAAATTTTCTACACGTTTTCTTTTCATTCCTGTGCAACTTTCTGTCATAGTTTTTAGTGTAAAATCGGCTACTTACTTACTAAAATTTAATATTTCATTTTTCATTATAATTTCTATATAGCAAGGGGACTTAACTCTAGAAAAGTTATTCCAAGGGGCATAACTTTTAATAACATTTCTATATACTTTATAGTCATATTGTTGCATCGTTTTCAAAGATTTATAAACTCTTTGTCTATAGTTATTTACAGGCATATGAGTTATAATAAATAATGATATAATCTTTAAGGCATTTTCAAAGTTTTCATAAAAATAATGCATAATGCATAACATTGTAACTCATCTTTTTATGCTTAAAGAAGTTATCTACAGTCATGTAGGTGATTAAAAACAGTTTTCATTAAAAATAATGGATGGTGTGTGGAAGGACATTCTTTTAAGTTACTTTGTGAATTTAATGAGACGCTCCCCGCCAGAAGCTGGGCGAAGCCACGCCGGGTAAGATAGATAGACAGACAGACAGACAGATAGTCGGGAACGGGAGCTCATATGACTACTTATATGAATTAAATGAGATGCTCCAAACCAGGGACTGGGTGAAGCCGGGCCGGCTCAGACAGACAGGCAGGCAGATAGACAGACAGACAGACAGACAGACAGACAGACAGACAGATAGTCGGGAACAGGAGATTTTATGACTACGTATATGAATTAAATGAGATGCTCCCCACCAGGGACTGGATGAAGCCGGGCCAGGTCAGACAGACAGACAGACAGACAGATAGACAGACAGACATACAGACAGACAGATAGTCGGGAACGGGAGCTTATATGACTACGTATATGAATTAAATGAGATGCTCCCCACCAGGGACTGGTTGAAGCCGGGCCGGGTCAGCCAGACAGACAGACAGACAAACAAGCAGACGGACGGTCGGGTTGTTTTGTGATCGTTAACTTTTTCGAGTAGGAGATGGATTTATTCATCTCTTGCGTGTAATTTGTGTGCCAGGATGTAAAACCAGGAGTTTCTACTCAAGATCTGCGCGGATGCTACGGAGTTCGTGCATCGAGCGAAGCAATCCTTGAGTGAATTTTGGCAGTGTGTGTGGTTTATTTGTGTATTCTGTTTTTCAACATGGCGGAACAACGTGTGTTCTCCGAGCGGTCAGCAGTCAACCTAACGAGGCTGCGTGGTTGCCGCGCAGGCATAAAGAAGCAAGGTAAGCGTGGTGGTTTGAGACGTTTTAGACTCAAGTGTCACCGTCTAGGACTCAGGAATATCCGTATTCTGTATTGGAACTGCGCCAGCGTAAAACAACGGGGCTCTATTTTAGAAACCCTGGTTTACAGGAACGATATTGTAGCACTCCAGGAGACGAGACTGGGCGATCAGCTACTCCGAATTGCCGGCTTCAAATGTTTCTACAACAGACGACATCTGGGAATGGCGATTCTCGTTCGCGACAGCATGGTGGCGTCAGAGCTAGACATGTCCAGTTGGGACAGTGACGATATACAAATACAGGCGTTGAGAGTTCATTCCACTATACCATTCGTGTTGGTTAATGTTTATGCCCGCAATGCGAGTATGGACGCCCAGAAGTGGCAGTGCTTAAGTGGCATATTAGGTCACGAGAGAAATGTTATTTTCTGTGGCGACTTCAACGCTAAAGGCAGATCATGGGGAAACATTTCCTCCAATACACAGGGAGAGGAGCTCGAGACTGCACTTGAAACCATTGACCTGGTTTGTATCAACAGTGGCTGTGTCACCAGGACAGCAAGCCGTCCAGGCGATGAGGACAGTGCTATTGATCTGGCGCTGGTTTCACCTTCACTCACTACAGTGTGTAGATGGGGTATCCTAGGACACCACGGCAGCGACCACCACCCTTGCAGCATATTGGTGGAGAAAGGCAGAACCAGGCAGCAGAAGCTAAAGGTAAAGACTTTCCAGTATGACAGTACAGGGCAAGATGTGGTGAGTAAAATAAGACGTGACAAGCGCAGAAAGCTTCAGGGCAGGAAAAAAAGCTGGCAGCAGCCACCTTGGTGGGATTTCGAGGTGGAGAAGGCTTGGGTGGATAAGCGTAGTGCTGTAAGGAGATGGCAAAATGCCAAGAAGAACAGAGCTGGCCATCCTAGTCCCTGCATGCACTTAGAAAGAGAGATGCACACAAAAGTAAGCCATTTAAAAAAACTGGTCAAGGTGGTTAAAAGCGAAAAATGGGCAGAGGTGTGTCAAAGAGTAAGCACAGACAAGTCACTGAAATTGTTCTGGCGACTACATAAAAGCATGAGTGGTGTAGTCAAGAATAAGAGCATTTCTGACTTCCAAGGTGCTGACCTCATCTGGCAGAGGACTGACGAGGACAAGGGCAAAGCCCTCTTTGAACGCTATCTAGAGCAGAGCAACCAGACAGACATGGGAGGCCGAAATCTGGCCAAGGAGGTCACCTCAGAAAGGTGCAAGGCCCAGAAAACTTCGGATGAAGACACAGTGACAGTGAAAGAAATCAAGGCTGTACTTCGACGATCAAAAAACAGCGCTCCAGGGCCTGATGGCATAAGATACGACGACATCAATAGGTGTACCGACAATGAGCTAGAGAAACTAGCAGACATGTACAACAACAGTATAGAGAGTGCTAGCATCAAGGAGGAGTGGTTACACAGCTATCTGATTCCCTTGCCGAAGCCTGACAAAGACCACAAAAAAATTCAGGGATATCGAATTATAACCATGCAGAATACAATAGGCAAGCTGCTGGAGAAGGTAATTGCCAGGAAAATATCAAGCCAGCTAGAGAGGCAAGGTGTTTTCCCACCTACCCTGGGTGGGTACCGTCCAAAAAGAGAAACCTGGACCAATGCAGCAGTCTTTGCCCATGATGTCTATGAAGGTTTCCACTCAGGCATTGAAACCTTTGCTGCAGCGATTGATCTTGAGGACGCATACAACAGAGTACCATTGGATTTTTTAATGCTTCAGCTTCTTGAACTAAAAGTAAGTCCATTCCTCCTTAGTTGGATCGCTGCAGCCCTCTTCAAACGGAAAGTAGTTTTTAGATGTGGCAGTTGGGCTTCGGAACCAACAACAATATATCCTGGCCTACCACAGGGATCACCATTATCTCCGGTACTGTTCAACGCCTACACAGTGAGAATCACCAGTGAGCAGATCACTGGACCTGGCAGGACATTGTCATATGCCGATGATGTTTTAGTGTATCGTCAGGGTAAGGATAGAGAGCAGGTTGCTGTGGAACTACAAACCGAACTCAAACGCATAAGTACTTGGTGTGATGAAGCTGGGGCAATGGTCAACCCAACAAAGGCAACAGTGACTTGGTTCTCGTTGAATAATCATATTGTCAACACTCCAACACCAACTGTAATGCTGTGTTCAGAGACGGTGGAAAGAACGCAGGCAATGAATTACCTGGGGATACGGTTTGATCGAAGCCTTGCTTATAATGAGCACATATACCAGGTGATAACAAAGGCCAAGCGGGGTTTGGCTGCGATGCGGGTGATGGCAGCAGCAAACTGTGAGCAGCGCCATCTATGTCTTCTGTTGGTCATGTTTGTTTTGGAGTATGCAATGGCAATCCTGACTCTCAGCCGTAAGCAGATAGAAAGGATGGAAAGGATACAGAATGAAGCTATGCGCATTATTCTTGGATGTACAAGAGATACAACATGCAGGGCGATGCGCTACCTTCTTGATTTTCCAACCATTGAAGAGAGAATACAAGGTTGGAGGGCACGCGCCGACCTCAGAGTTAACGCAAACACACAACATCCACTGCATAGTGAAATTATGAAGGTGAAGGGCAGCAGGTTAAAAAGAGGACGGTCGTGGATGGGTCAAGCCGAAGACATTCTTCAACAGGTGTGTTCACTTGAGGACTTAGAACCTGGCGAGGAGTGGGTGCAAGTGCCAACAGATTTCTGCACATCCTTTTCAGTTTGCATCCAACTAGATAGAAAATGCAGACAAGAAAATCCGGCTGCTGTGGAGGCTGAAGTACAAGCGTTGATTTTCGAGAATTCGCTAGACGGTGATGCGGTCATCTACACAGATGGGTCTGTCGTCCGACATGTGAGAAGCTCATGGGCCTTTACAGCTCGGGCCGGAGGGAGAATTGTGAAAGAGGACTCTGGTGCTTTCACTGAAACCACAAGTAGCCTGACTATGGAAGTCATGGCAGTAAGTAAAGCAATAACATGGCTCGAGACACAGACATTCACTAGGGCATGTTTCCTTAGCGACTCAATGAACATGATCAAGAGGATAGAGGAGGGGTCGATCCGAAGAGAATGGTTGCTGCCTCTGGAGCGGTCTCGGCTGACAAAGATTAGTTTATCTTCGTGCCAGGGCATGCGGGAGTACAAGGAAATGAGAGGGCTGATAAGCTCACAGGTGAGGTTACTGTGGAGGGCGGACGCGCCATGGACCAGGCTGACATTCTGAATGCTCTACGAGAAGTAAGACTCTTGCGTGAACAAAGTGATGATGACTGTGAATCTACAACCATGGCCAGACTGCGAGAACAGCAAATTAAAAGAGGGGTGGCCAAACAAGAACACTACGCAGGAAGCCAAAGAAGATTGAGAAACCAACACAGAACTGGCGTCGTTAGCCACTACACGCTGCGGGATTTGCTGAGGAGGGGATCCGAGCACTTATGGACTGAATGGTTCGATGTGCAATGAGGACGATCTGTCGACTAACTAACTAACTATAGTTATTTTTTGGAACCTTATTTTTTTATTTTTTTGTAAATATATATATACATATAAAGAGAGACAACCAGTACTATTGTTGAACGAACGATCATAATAAAGGGAAGTAACAGGGGAGGCGGGGAACCAAAAAAAAAAGAAAACCTCACATAAGCATCACTTTAAATGTGGGCCCGGTGGACCACTGTGGGCAATAGCTCACAGTGGGACTAAGGGTCCACGCCAAAAACAGGGGAGGCGGGGAACCAGCTAGTCTGGGATGACCGCCAAACCCAAAATTTAAAAAAAAAAAAAAAAACAGGGGAGGCGGGGAACCAGCTAGTCTGGGATGACCGCCAAACCCAAAAAACAAACAAAACAAAAAACAGGTTATGAAGTTTTACCGACGGAACTAATCCAGGCTGAATAAGAAGCCAGCGTCGTACTATCATCTATCACGCACTATGCGTGAAGATGGAAGATAAATTGTAACGAAGGGCAAGCTTGCTTGCCTGTCGGTCAACACACACACACACACACACACACACACACACGCACGCACGCACGCACGCACGCACGCACACACGCACACCTACACCCACACACTCATACACTCATACATACACTTTCACATAGATAGCTATTTAATGATTGTTTAAGGACACGCGTATCCACTACGCTGCACTTCATATGGTTATGTATATAGTTATTGTGTTTGTATTCTTTTCGTAGTTCACTCAAATCTTGCCCATAAACACCTTTCTTCGGTATAATACTCGTTGTTCTGGATCACCTTTTCTGATGATATTCCTCCACGACGCCGTCTCAGCCCATCCCGCCCTTTTCTCCTGATCTGCTTCTGCCTCTTTTCCTGTTGATCTACACTGGTGTCACAAAGTTCTTTTTCCTCTTCAGATGATCAAAGAATGTTATTTTTCCCCCCCTAGTTTTCTAATAGGTGTTTATGATGTCCTAGTTGCATTAGCATCTTCCAGCCAATCATTTTAATTACTCGGGCAATCCAAGGTATTAACAACAGTAACCAAGTCTCAGGAACACCACCACATTGCTACAAAACGTCTTAATTTGTTCACTCACGTTCAGTGATTCGCTGCCGTATAATAAAACATGTTCTATGCAACATTTCATCTCTTTTTCTTTCATTCAATAATATAGACTTATTGCATAAAGTGCTTTTCGTTTGCTGAAATGTAGCTTTTGCTTGATCCATACTGCTCTTAATGTATGTCGTGCATATTGCATCTGATGTTATTATTGCCATATAACAATGTCCAAAAGTTCTACATCTTGTGCATTTCCCCCCATCTATACTTTGTCTCTTACATTGCGGAGACGTATAGTATAATCTTAAACTCGTATTTCTGGCTACTCTTTGATCTCGCTCATTAATACTTCGCAATAGAGAGAAAAGCTATCATGCGACAAAGCACATCCTTGTCTTATATTTTGTTTAATCTGCTTCGCGATTGCCAACTTTGTATCCTATGGTAACTGCTGCTAGATGTTTCCAGTAACTATATTGAATTTTTCAAAGGCTGCCCCCCCCCCCCCCATCAATGTTAACATACAAGGGGCTTAAAATAAACATCTTAAATGTGTGTGTGTGTGTGTGTGTGTGTGTGTGTGTGTGTGTGTGTTTTTAAATATGTTCTGAAAAAAGTAAAGAGCAAATGTATAATTTTTTATTGTATTCACTGCATTAAATACAAGTCCTCCAATGCCGATAAAGTGTTTGGATTCCTGTATACAATGCATCGCTGGGGTCACTACTTGTTGTGTCTGACCCAGTCGTGAACATTCTGTCACAGAAATCACCTTGTTGTAATACTTCCTACTCCACTTATACACTTGCTGGACTGACAGGCATGTATCACCATACTAGACCTTCATTCTCCGATGATTTATTATATGTTTCAGCCCTTCACTGATTTTTAAAAAAAAATCAGAACGCTGCCCCTCTTTAATGGATGTCAGACCACGGCCAGCCACCTTTAAACTGTTATTATGACTCACCGTGTTCGTCTGCACCGCTATGTTAGGTACTGAACACTCTTGACATCCTTAAGACCAATATTGACATGTTAGAAGACATTGTCATTGTTATTGCAATTTATATGACACCTTTAAGGTTTTACTTTGAAGCCTCTTCGCATTCCAACATGTTTATCGTTGTATCGTATTTTACTTTATCAAATACCTTTTCTTAATCTATAAAACAGTAACATGTATCTTTCTATGTCTCTTTTAATCTCTCTATCAGTGATCACAATGTGTATGTTGCATTATTTGTACAGTTCGTTTCAAGAACTTCTAACTGTTCATCATCAATATGCGTTTTTCTTTTTATTCTTCTTAGTATAATTATAAGTGGAAGCTTAGTGACAGGGATTAGAAAATTGATTGTACGTAATTCGCATCATACAATTGCTCCTGGTCTTGTTGATAAACTTGTACACGTATATATATACTTAAGCTTGCTTGCTTGCTTGCTTGTGTTCGTTGGCTTGAGCTCCAACGCGAAGTCCTGTATGTCGGATGAAGGCATCCTGTTGTCCAACATCAGTGTGATGTCATACAGGACCTGAATTAAGCAATACTTAAGCAATACACAAGATATAGATCCCCTGTTGTAATTATCATTCAACATTTTAGTTAATAATTTTAATCCAAATTCTCATAGGCTCCATATACCAATAGAATTACAGAGTTAAACCAATGCTCTTTTTGGACGTGCTTGACTCTAGTCCGACTTTGTGAAGACACATGAAGGGTGTAGCATAGGTGGGAGCGCAAGCGCAATTGAAATACCATTACTTGTATCGTTTCTTTACTTATTCAGTCATCGGTAGAGATTTGCCCGCAACAGGCGAGCATATCTCCGGTGGGCCTATTCTCGCTGGACGCGAGATCAGCACAATTCAGGCGGGGAGTCTGACGGTAGTACACTCTTTACAAGGTCCGGACACTTGTGATTGACAGATGTACGCGTCCTATGGTCCAGGCGCGTACGAGGCCCTCACCTCAGGGACTTGGCTGAACGTCTCTATGTCGGGTCCCTTGAGCTGCAGGGTCTGGCCATCACTCGCCACCTGCTCGTGGAGGCGAGGTCTCGAAGGTTTGAGGCTGAGCCGCCAGCGTCTGCAGCCTACCTTGTGCCAGACGTATTGGTTACCCATTCCTCTGGAAAACACAGGGTAAGGCCGAAAGAGGGAACATAACGTTTGGGCACCACATGTTTCTCTGAAGCTCTGCCCAGGCATTATGATGGAATATTTGGCCACATTCAAACTCACATACTTTGGTCTGTTAAGACTGAAAGGTGCCACTCACTTTCTGAGCGTAGTCGCACCTGGCAATACAAGAATACAAACAGGCAGTATAACCACACAACCCGGGAAGCAATAACGGAAGAAATGTGTTATTTGCAACAAGAAATGACTCGATCTCTACGTTTTCTTGTATATCTTGTCATGCCTGGTAGAAACCATACATCGGTGATTATGATTCTCCACATCTCTGCATCATCTGATAATGCGATTAAACTGATCGTGGGTATATTAGTTTGTTACTCAGCTGTTTAGTCTTTCCACGTACAACTTTCGCATTCTTCCACTGTCTATTTGCATATTATTATGAAACCAGACATATGTGCTGCGTACCCTTCTTCAGTAGCCAATGAAGAGCTACCCTCCTGACTGTATCATGGCCGACAGATTGGGCGTCCTATTATGTTTTCCTCTACGCATTTAGTGCCGTCCAGATACATTTCTCAACACCCGCTTCCACCCATCGATGAATCACCTTCTAAATTGGTGGAGTATGTATGCAGTTTATATACTCCATCCTAAACAGCATTCATCACATCAGTCTTGCAAACATATAATGCACTGTTCAAAGGAGCTGCACAAATCAGTCTGTCAGCCTGTTCTGTTTTTCATTCACCGGCACGCCATGCCCTGGATGGAAACAAAAAATTATATGCTCTTAAACTTCGTCTTTTCGTGTCGTGCAAACAGCTTCACGCGAAACACAAAAGGTTGTATATTTAGTAGTATGCATGACGAGTCCTTCAGAAAAACCACGTGCCATTATGTACTACTCTCCATCTGTGAGCACGACGATGTTATCGTTTTGTTTTTGTTTTTCATTTTGGATGATTATCTTGACACCTTACGTCCAGTTGTATTCAACTCCTCACTACTTTCACTATGGGATGTGTTTTTACTTGTTAATTACTTTTGACCAAAGCTACGCAATGCGTCTGAAACATGCTTCAGTCGCAGCTCAGAGATGCGATTGACGTTACATCATACATTCCTATCTGCTGTCTACACTCACCTTTACTGGTTGCCAGCGTTTGAACTTATCTGCATTTGGCAAATTAGTGTCGGGCATGTGGTCTCCTCCGACAGCCGTTAGTAAGTTCACACGTTTGTCCGGCTGAAAGTCTCACATCAGTCTGGGCTTCAGCGACAATGTGTTGACCCGTAATGTTTCTGAAGTAGGAATGTTACACCTCTACGGACCTTTTTATCTGCGGTAGTTGTGATCACGAATTATTCAACCTTTGCAGAAACCAGACTGTTCGCTTTGTGCAATGGTGTGAAAAACGTGAAGCCCGTATAAAGCCCCAAGAAGTTATATTTATAGGCATCAAAATATAAGCAACCCGACACAGCATGATAAAACGATGGGTAATCAAGCGAGTCAAGACCCATCTAACCAACGACCAGATCAGGGAGATGCTGACAAGGATGAACAAGAAACTCAAGATCACCAGTGCTGAGAGGATCATCGGAAAGAACAACATCCCCTCCACAGTCGTCATAGTAACATCGAGGGACCGAGTGATCCCTCAATACATCAGATGGGACAAGAGAGATCAAGTTCCAGAGCACTACATACCGAGAGAACTGCAGTGCTCTAAGTGCCAAAAGTTTTGGCACACCCGTGCCCCCTGCAAGAGTGAGGTTGAAGTTTGCAGATACTGCTATGGACCTCATCCATACAGTCAGTGCCAGCATGCAAAGATCGACAAGGACTTCAGGAGGCCTAACACCAACAGGAAATGTGCCAACTGCCTCGGCAACCACGGCGCCAGGTACCTCGGCTGCCCCTGCCACCAAGACAGCAAGGAAGCTATGAAGATCGCCATCAAAACTAATCTGCCCTATAAAGAGGCTAGGAAGCAGTACGAGGCCACCAATCGACTCACAAAAAGCGACAAAGCGCAACTTGAAGGCCAACTGAAGGACCTGCGATCAAAGCTCAACAGCATGGAGGAAGAAAAAGACAAGACGCAAGAGACCCAGATAACAGCCGCTCAGCGCATCCTGGAGAAACTAAGCAAGTTCAGCAGAAGATTGAGCAGGATGTCGCTCGAATGGCTGATATAAAGGCTGAGACGGAAGAACAGCTATTTAAAATAGAAGATGTGAAACGAAAGCCAGAAGACACCTTTCATGAGATATTTGACCTGCTCAATACCCAGACAGCCACACCAGAACCAGAAGATGCAAGAACACAAACAGAAGAAGAAGCAGCAGAGGAAGGACGTTATCGCTCACCACCAAGATCCGACTGGCGAACACCGAGAAGATTCGAAGGCAACTCACGAAGGGGAAATAGGAGGAACACCAGGAGAGACGACAACTGGTAAAGCTCCCTGAAAGAAACAGCACCATAAGACTAGGTGGGACCACAATTACTCCGGGCCTCAACAAGTGCGCGACTCTGCCCAGACATGAAAAACCTCATCAAGAAAGTAAAAAACGCAATCAACCCATCAGAAGCAAGGAAGCTGACAACAAGCAGCACAAAGCACGAAAGACAAACTACAAGCTACACAATAAACACTCCTGCATAGCCAAGTCGAAAACTCGAAGGCTGAAAGGGGGATACTCGTACCAAAAATTGGAATGTATAGGGCGAATAACACCCCCCCCCCCCCCCCCTCACCCCTGACTAGGTACACTCACGAATATTTGATGTCAGCTCTCATAAATTGTCTGAAGATCCACAGATTCCCCCTGGTTCACGGGGAAACGGAGATTTTAACATGTTCCCCACCACACAAGTCACGGAAAAGAAGGTATGGCTTACGGGCCACATTAAATATCTACAAAATGCACTTGGCGTGATCCTTGGGGTGGAACCCCAGAGAGTTCGTGAAGATTGAGCTTTTGTTGACCAGCCGGTGACTTGCATGATTTTCTTGACACTATTTGCAGATTATTATTAATTGCGTGATAAAATATTACTTACAATATACCGAGAAATAAAATAGTTAACAGGCAGCTTGATTCCACTAAACAGATGGATGAATATGCATCTATGTTTAGAACTCATGTGTTGGTAAGTAAAGATATTCATGGACGAATTTATTCCGTCCAATATATAAATGAATTCGCCTAATGTGTGTTTTTTTTTTTCCATATCGTTTTTACAGGACATCGCAGTCAACACCAGTATTTCTGCCGCTGTGATCTCTTGGCAAGTTTACGTTTAGTAGTTTGCCATTGCTTTCTGAACGACCGGCACTGATACCAACGCAAAACCAACTGTGCACGATCAGCTGCCAAATTGCGCGAAGCTGTGTTTCGAACTCGGGGATATGGGATTACGAACCGCGTCCGTAAGGCCTTGGCCACGGAGACCGGCCGCCTAATATTTACAATAGTTTAATTTTTATTTTTCCCCAGTAAAGACATATTAGGCTCAAAAGCATTTAAAAACTTATTGTGATTAGAGTCAAACAGGTAATCAATAAAATGGTGAACGTAACAACCATAATAGCCATCTTGCGACTGCGGTTGGAAATTCTCTCATTCAGTGTATCTGATGTCAACAATATAAAATAACAAAAAGTAATGCAGCTTTACAGAACATAAGTACGAAACATACAGGAGGTTGCGGCGACTAGCCTTCATCAGAAAACAAATGCATACAAAATAAACATAACATATAGTCACCAAGAAGACCCTCCGGTGACTACATTAAGACATAAGGACGGGATAAGAAGAATAAAAAAGATGAAATAAAAATGAGAGCAATGAAGAGAAAATGAAAATATGAGCAACATGTTGTTACTTATCTTAGAGTCCCAGGTTGTATTATTAGCACGAATGTCATCTTTATCCTCCTTTATACATATCTGTGGGAGTCTGTGGGTCATGTGGTCCGGGGTAGGGGATGATACCAGTGTAGTCGGTGGTAACGGGTCAGTGAAAGTTCCAGGTAAATGAGTGGAAGCGGTACATGAAGAAAGAGGGCAGGGGGTAAGGCGGGAAGCTGGAAGCAATGGAGATGTGATAGTTATCCGAGTGAAAGCGAACGTACTAAGCACGAGTAGGTGCCAGTGAATGGGTTAGCCGTAGTGGGCGACTATTAAAGAGCAATGACGTGTGCACCCTAAGTATAATGGTGTGTCAGAGTCCTAGCCACCTGATACGCAGGACAAAGCTTAGAGACAGGAACAGAAGACAGGACAGGGCGACAGAAAATAGGACACTACGGCCTTGGATAGCAAACAGGACATTATGCCCTTGAACAGCAGATAGGACAATCTACTCTTGGACTGGACTACGTGAGACAACATTTGTCATCAGACGGACTGACCCTTTGTTCAGGGACAGGACACGACCTAAGGTTGAGACGCAATAAGGACCTCGAGTAGCCGCAGGCGCCACGTGCGTAAACACCACGTGAGCGGACACCCATAGCGAAAGCTTTGATAGACGAGACTGGGCTTCGAATGGGGAAGGACGTATCTGAGAGTGCTTTGTTTGAGAGAATTACTGGTACAGCTGATTCGAATGTTTGATAGTGATGTGATATATTTCCAACTGCGTGTGTACGCTTGCTGTGTGAGCAAGGATATTATTTATCGTGCGGGAGAGTGCAGCGCTGAGAGCTTGAATTCGTAATGCAATATATTGTGATATTTTCATTTGTAAAAAGCGATTAAAGATTCTATTAATCATGTTTGAACAAATTGACAGACTGTGTGCAGTTGTATTATTCACCTGTCAGTTCTTAAATTAATGAGCTAAGCAAGACACTGACATGGTAGTAAAAAAACTCATTTTATGTTCTCCTGTATGTGTGTACGAAGCGAGTGCTAAAGTTTGGGTGGACTAATATGTGTGGGCGCACATAAATACGTATACATGCATCAACAAATATTCATATTAAAGTATACATAAAAGTGTATGGTATATATGAGAAAGGGGAAAGATGGAGAGAGAGAGAGAGAAAGAGAGAGAGAGAGAGAGAGAGAGAGAGAGAGAGAGATAGAAGGGGGAGGGAGAGAGAAGGGGGAGGGAGAGAGGGAAAGAGGGGTTGGTATAGTACCTGCGATATGCCAAAAAAGGGGATGCGAAATAAGAAGGTCTACAAATACGAGGCCTCACCCGTGCTCTTCCCTTTGAAATCGGGTCAGTAAGGTTGATTGTTTTACCACGTATTATATGATTAAAATCTGACGTAGCAGGTTTACTTCATTTTGAATTGTTACGGAACCGAGATGGCATAATTACTGTGCTCAAAGCAAAGATTTTACATGCGCCGAATGGAAATAAAGCATTAGCGATGTTAACAAAAGTTATCGTCTTGACAACCTCTTTATCATCTGTGGGGTGATAAGGGTGGAGAGATTCAATCGCACTATGTGCATCCCCCGTACTCTTGAAAGCTAGAGTCCTGGGACTAATCTCTAATGGTATGTAATAGTCTAGATAGTAGATTTTAGACTATAGAGAACTCGGCAGGTCTAGGGTAGTCCCGGATAAATAGTAAAACACACCAGAAAATTGTCCGTCCCAAAAGAACCATGAATAGCTCACATCCCCCAAAGGTCCCCACTATTCCATATAGGTCTAGTTGGTAAATGTTTTTAAAATATGTCAGGGTTCTACTGGATGGACCTGGGAACCTGGGTCGTTACCATGGGATAATGCCAGTTAATTACCCATGTGGCATCGCCCAGTCCTACTTGTTCCCACATATCTTAAGCAGTGTCAATTAAATAGTAATCAAACACAAAGTAAAATACTGAACATCACGAGGAATTGGCTATAAGAGTTAATTAAGTTTTCAAAGTTTAATAACTCTAAAATGTGCAGAGAATATGCAGAAGAGACCAACAATATTTCTCCAATAAATTGCTTACATGTCACGGAATATCAAGACGTAGTTTCATATGGAATATGCATTTGGTGCTGTCTCCTTCTCTTTCTCTCTTTCTATAAAAAACCTCAAGGTAAAATATATGTGCTATTTAAAAGCTAACTATAGGTTATAAATTTCAAATCCCGAACCAACCAAATAAATCAATTTGATTATTGCTCACTGGATTCTAGGAGGCCTGGTGTTCCTTGCCAGTGAGAAGTCCTGATCGTTCGGGTCCACATCGATTGACGGACGTCAGTCGCGGCGATTTGACAATCTTGAGCTATAGCCTACGATGGGTGACGTTGTAATATTCTGTTATGATAATGTGGCCGTGTCCAGTGTGTGCCGCGTGGTTACACGCCCGCTTCACACGCCAGTGATCCGGGGCTTGTTTCCGGATCCGGTCAGGGATATGCACTACTGACGAGCTCAAACGAGAGCGAAACTCGAGTATAGTGCTTCCATATTGACGTGGATAGGCCTTAGGTTCATATCAGAATACGATCAGAGTTACCAGTAGTGGGTTGTGCTCAATATCTAACTATAGGTGTAAAATACTGAGCACTCTGTACAATTGTGCTCAGAGATGAATCTTGAAGACAAAATATAGATAGCCTGTTCTGAGGAGGGCATCCCTTCTTCATTATTATAAAATATGGAATTGTCATTTGGGAGTGCCTGTTCTTACAGTTGTGTCAGCAGCTTCTGGAGGAAACGGGACAAACTGCTCAATGCTCAGGTGGATGACCTGAGTTTCCACATTCAACTACCCAGTCTGGCTACACCTACTGTCATCACCAAGTAGCACCACTCCCTCACTGTCAATGTAACAAACAATCAAACCCATTTACATCCTGGTGAAACCCAATAGCATAGTGCAAAGATTAGAATGAATGAAGGAAAAGATAGGAAGGAGGACAAGGAAGAAGAAGAAGGATGACAAAGAATGAGAGTAAGAGCTACACCCCTTCTCTGGCTGATGTTGAACTGACTCTGACTGTTAATGGGCATCCCACTCTCTGTATGCTGATGGTCATCTGGTTTGGTCTGTTATTGTATACTGTAGATGCACCGTGGGTCTCATTAAGACATGGACATTAGACAAACAGATACAGGACACAGATTTGTGACAGGGGATGAGATGAATAAGTCATGTCACTTAGACAAGTACATAAGCATAATGATGATAGAATGGTTTCAATGATGACATAACATCAATATATAAGCTCATAACCCCATAGCAAGGCCATGCATGTTAGTTGGTTTTTTTACATGTCAGGTCTTTTCATGAGTGTCAAATTCTCCTTTCTCAATCATTTTTTAACCTAGAAGCTACTCTGTTTAATGGGGAGGGGGGGGGGGGGTCATAATTCTAACACTTACTTCTCTTCCTACTACCAGAAGATATAATGAGTGTAACTCATATATAAATGATTTTCTCTTAGTGGTAGAAAATGTGGTTCGAGTGCATAAAGGAAAATTCCATGTTTAGTGTTTCAAATAGCAAAACATACATATACCTTCATGTAACACGAACACATATACATTATATATCCGAATCAAGAGTCCAAAAATAGGTTTCTCTTTCACACACTAATTTGTCTTCTTCTTTTAGAGCCTGAACTCATTATTGTCCCCCATTTCAGGACAGATAAACCGTGCACAAAATGTCCTTCCCTTGCTTGGGAAGCAAGTGTAATGAGTGAGTGAGTGGCACCTTGCAGTCTTGACAGACCAAAGTGTGTGAGTTGGAATGTGGCCAATATTCCATCACAATGCCTGGGCAGAGCTTCAGAGAATCATGTGGCGCCCAAACGACATGGTCCCTCTCTCGGCCTAGTCTTGTGTATTCCAGAGGAATGGGTAACCAATACGTCTGGCACAAGGCAGGCTGCAGACGCTGGCGGCGCAGCGTCGAATCCACCGAGAACTCGCCATCACGAGCCGGTGGCGAGTTATGGCCAGACCCTGACACCCAAGGGGCCCATCTTAGAGGCGTTCAGACAAGTCCCACAGGTGAGGGCCAAGTACGCGTCCGGACCGTAAGGGCGCGCACATCTGTCAATCACAGTTGTTCGGACCTGTGTAAAGCGTGCACTATCGTCAGACTCTCCGCCTGACTTATAGCGGACCCCGCGACCAGCGGGAATAGACCCGCTAGAGCTACCGCAGGAGACATTACTTGTCTGTTGCGAGCAATGTCTCCCATCCCTCCATTGTGCGGCTCTCGCGACCAGCGAGAATAGGCCCGCCGGAGATTATGCTCGTCTGTTGCGAACAAATCTCTACCGAGACTGAGACTGAATAAGTAAAGAAACGATAATGAACGTAACTATTAACCACTGCATTATATGATGCTGGGTTTGAGTGCCAGGTCTGTCAGACAAATAACTACTATTACATCAATCCATGGTTCAACTATGTGCAAGAATAAAGTAGGAATAATATAAGTTCTCCTCTTACTCACATCGTGTTGTGATCCAGGCAGAAAGGCATGCGTAAATCGAAGTATTGATCAGCACATAAATGGTCTTCTTAGTAAGAAGATAGTAAAAGCTTCCATTTGGAGTAATGCATAAGAGTGCATTGACAAACCTGCTTCTCACAGCTTCTGAAGATGTAGTTTGCGTGCTTGCTTACTTGTGTTCGCTGGCTGTGAACTCCAGCGCGAAGTCCCGTATGCCGGATGAAGACATCCTGTTGTCCAACATCAGTGTGATATCATACAGGACCTGAGGTTTGCATGCGTATCCGTTGTCCCATGTCTGACTTATTGGTGTGCAGACTGGTGGTTCCTCGCCGTGCAGGCAGATACTCTCCGACTTCGGAGAAATCAACGATCCTACTGACATTAGCCAGGACCCCAAAGTGTCCTGTTGCCCAAGATTCTCGGCGAGGACGCGTCAATAGGTCTTGGCCAGTATATAACCCGGCCCTGGTGCCTTGGAAACAACTATGCGTCCTATGTTGTAGTTTAATATGCATTCATTACAAGGAGTAAAAGTTCAGAACAAATCAAGAGCAAACAGACATCGATACTTAGATTTGCATCATGCTGGCAGGGAATGGCTCCAGATCTGCCGGAACAGAGGTTAGCGGTGTCAGTGCATTTAGATTCTTTGACACACCAAACAAACACTTGATACCTGAACCTTTGCATTGTAGATCATCATGTTGATCTTGGAAAGCTATGCTTACCCGGGCAGTGAGGAAAAGTCACAGAAACCTGATAAAATCCCACACCAACGGCGACATACTCCGTCCGCTACAAAGCCATTTTGAAGAATGCGCGGTTACATGCGCCAAATGGAAATAAAGCATTAGCGATGTTAACAAAAGTTATCGTCTTGACAACCTCTTTATCATATCCGAAAAAAGTATAAGCAGAGTGTCATTCCTGAACAGGTAAAATTTAATGTCTAGCTGTTTACCATATATGCATGGGTGTCGCTGAATGTGAATATTGCAAAAATGCACACGATAATTACATCTATAATTCCCGGAGAGACAATGTTCCTTATCTGAAACAGCAACACAACCAAGTCAACATCTCTTAGATAGTTATCAGAGTGCAATTTCTCTGACAAGCTCTAATACAGAATCTTATTAAATGTTGTGACGTTTTCCTTCAAGCCCTCTGTTCTTACTAACATCTTTCTTTCAATCGACAAGCGTGAAGCAAGCAATTAATCAAGATAGAATGAAAAGTGGGAAGTTGATCTTTATAAATATTGTGATTTAAATATCTAAAGTCATGGCCCCAGTGTAGCATAGATGCACAATGTCCATCAACTGTTATACTGGTCCTGCCATAAAATGTTTATGAAAAACACTCCTGTAATTGCTGCTCATGCGATAATAAATGAAAATGTTCATAGATGAGTTAATAGACTCCAGCATCTGGGCCACTCCGCCCATCAAGAAAGCAACATCTTTATATTTAGCAAAAAAATTATACTCTGGATTCAGAGACACGAATAAAAACATGGCACACATTGGAGTAAAACTGACAATAAACAGAATGGAGATCATAATAACCATTTTTGCAGCTCGTTGATTCCGAATGGTGACGCTGTCAGGTGCTATATTCTTTGAGCCAAACGTCTTTCTCCACTTCGTTGTCTTGCGCATATTTATGGCCAAGACTATCGTGAAGCAAAAGATAATCAAGAATGCACAATAAGGAAACACGGCGTTATTAATTATATAAGATATGTTCTCGACATCTGCTCGGTCATTTTTGTAAATAAGTCCCATCATAGTTTTATTTCTATCCGGAAAATATCGCATACCCAAATGGTTAACGAAATACATGGGAGATCCACTAACTATGTTGACAACGAAGATAGCCACAGTCATGACAGCAACCTTCCGTGAAGTCACAATTTGATGCACCTAAAGTATAGATTTTAATATCATTGATATCTGTGTGATATCAGTCATTACACGTATGTCTTCAAGGCAACATTGCAACATGGATAATAAACAAAATGACATGTTTAGTTTATACACCTAACAGTTCTTAGTTAGTCCGCTTACTCGTCATCAAATAGCAAGATTTTGCAGAACAATGGTTAGACTATTGATCTCTTGATCATGTCCCTGCCTCAAGTACGTGCATGCCCAAGGTGTGTGGAATAGCATGTATCTATGTTCGTGCTGATTGACTTCTGTCTCTTCTTGTAAAAGGCTTACCTTTCTTTAATGTAACTTCTAAAACTCCTTAGCGTTGTATATGACAATTATTCGAGGGGGATTCAATTTAAAATGTTCAATGGTTTTTTTTTAAATATATTATACACAAGAAAGCACAAATATAAAAAAAGTGGGGCGGTCATCTATAAACTGTTCTTATGACGTCACGTTTTTGTCTGCACCGTGATGTCACGTGCTTAACACTCTTGACATCCTTAAAAACGCTACTGACAGGATTTAAGGCAATGGCATGCTTATTGTAATATATATCACACTTGCAGGATCTGCAATATTTAGTAGATGCGGTTGTTGCACACTGTGAACAACTAGGTTTATGATTAAATTGTAAGAAGATACAGATTATTGCCCTCACTAGGAAGAAGGAAATACCATAATGTAATATGTAAGTAAATGGGAATATTCTTAAGCAAGTGAATCGGTACAATTATCTCCAACAGATCTACGATCTGATGGGAGATGTCTTGAGGAGAACAAGAATAGCCATGGCAAAGGCAGCCTTTTGCAAGATGAAAAGCATACTGACCAATAAAAGGATGTCATTTCAAGGATAAAAGAGTATTGAGGTGCTACATAGAACCTGAGTTTTGTATGGATGTGAAGTGTGGACAATGAGCAAGCAGGCTGAAAAACATATGATGGCTGTGGAAATGTGGTTTCTGAAGAAAATGCAAAGAATACCATGGGCAGACGACAAACAATGACCAAGTCCTACAAGAAACCAATGAAAATCGTAAACTAATTAGAGAAATTAGACACAGACAGTCACAATTTTTGGTCACGTTATGAGAAGAAATAAATTGGAGAACTGGGTTACAACTGGCAGGATTGATGTGGAAATTAACAAGAGGAAGAAAATTAAGTAAATATCTGGATGGCTTGAACACGTGGCATGGTTGAGACAAGAACACTGGCGATCGAGTGAGATGGTGAGACATGACTTCCCACTCTTATCGGCATGATGATGATGGTGATTACACTTTTAAGGTTTTCTGTTGAACTCCCCTAGTATATC
Source organism: Cepaea nemoralis (assembly GCA_014155875.1). Lineage (NCBI taxonomy): Eukaryota > Metazoa > Mollusca > Gastropoda > Stylommatophora > Helicidae > Cepaea > Cepaea nemoralis. The sequence continues at coordinate 1,071,808 of JACEFZ010025243.1, read as the reverse complement.
TAGTAACCCTTCAGTACAACAGTTTTTATGAGCCAGTTATCTTCGATTTCCTGATCTTGTAGAATGTCGGTATTCATCTTCTTCATCATGGACGAAACTCTGATACTTCTGTTATATGTAAGATCATAAGCGCCTATTTTCCCCCGTTAGTGGCAATGGTTATGTGAATAGATGGCATTGGTGTTGGTACAGCAGCTGCAACGTCTGACAATGTTTATTTTATTGAGTTTGCTCGTACCATATATGTGTATGCGTGTGTGTGTATGCGTGTGTGTGTGTGTGTCTTGCATATGTGTGTTTTGTGTTTCATCTCTTTTCGGATTGATCTGTCTGTCATCTACTGTATGTAGTACCTTGCGGCCGTTGTTTGGACAATTTGGTGGGGGGAAGGGGTGTCTTGAGCCTGATAAATTAAGGCCACCCCACTAGTGCAGTCACCGTGAACTGTGCAGGTTATGCGTTGTTTTTTTCCTTAATATATTACTGAGTGTTGTGCCGTTATTTTACCGAAAGCCTCCCATCTCATCTCGATCAGTAATAAGGAGTTAGTTTCCATTTGCTCAATTCCCCCTTGTCTGTTAATGTCCTAACATATCAAGTGCGTATTCTAAATTTTGTGATTGTGGTTTTGTCATCAGTCCCCCGGGGACGCTATTGTATCAATCACCTGGAGCTTTTGATGGCCTTTAAAGGACTATGATTTTGAACGAAATTGGAAGAAAAACTGGAATTACAGTTACCAGTCGAATAAGTACTATACGTGTCTGCTGTGTCACAAAATAAGGTGCGACGAGGGTAGTTAGCATCCACGAATTGTGGTATTTGTTGATGTAGACGTCGCCCCTGAGGAAGTGTCTCGTATGTCGTGACATCGCGTCTGTTAGCAATACATGAGCAACAAAAGTGTTTATTGATATTGAAAACATGAACAGACATACGGGGGAATCCTGCAATAGATAAAAGTAAAACCCTTTGAGTACTTACGGCGATACCCAGACGCTCATCATCACACTTCATTATTCTCTGTTATTCAACTCAAGACCTCCTTCAGATCGAAAGTATCTGATCAATTACAATCGCTCGAATGTTAACCATTAATACAAATACCAAACACAATTAACATATTAGAAGTGTCAATGACAAACCTTAAAAGGCATCACAATACAAAGCCATCGTTCTACTGTGATTGTGGCAGTGATCAATGCTGATATGCGTGTAAACATTGTATGTGGCATTCCCGTAATAAGGTACTGAGTTTCAAACGGATCGAATGGTAAACTTAAGTCACTGAATTTGGGGGTCATACACAAATTTGAGCACACCGCTGTTGCCAAGCTTCCTAAGTCTGCAACCGCAAGTCCTGAATAGAGAAATATGACATGGGATGATGGTTATACTTAGTGAGACAATCGTTAATCAAAATCGACAATCAAAGAAGGCAAACAAAATTATGCACAGTGTAATTTGCTGAAACTGCGATACTTAATAATAATTTAAAAGTGCTGGACAAACTGGCTGGTTCTGCACCCCCTGTAGATGGCCAGCCCATGGATCGTGCCGATGTTATTAACGTCCTTAAAGATTTGGCGAGAACAGAGGATTTTGACGTCAGTGATTCCACATCGCTGTCCAGGATGAAAGACCTGGGAGTAAGAATCGGCACAGCCAGACGCGAGAGGTACATCGGGAAAACAAAGTGCCTCGTCAACCAACACAGAACTGGCACTATTAGCCACCGGACGCTGATGCATATGCTGGGGGGAGGATCTATGGACATGTCCGGAGTGCAACGAAGATACCCCAACTGATAACTGATAACTGATAACTGAATTTAAAAGTATCATACTCTTTCTAGCACACTCTCAAACAAACGATTACACGATGTCAACACGACGAAAGTGGGAATAACTGTGAAGATCATAACTAAACTGTGCGCTGAAAAGAACCTGTCTGATTTATAATTCTGGATTTATAAGTCTGGATTTGAATGTCATCATTGGAACGCGGATTAAGTTCAATGTTGCGATTGTATGTTTGTGGGTGTCTAAACTGTGCAGTTACTGAGAAGTCACCGTGTCGGTCTCGACTCACTTGGAATGATGATATACAGGTATACAGACGAGGGTTGGTTTTAACTTCCACATGACAGGCATCAGTGCAACCACTTCGTAGTCATTTTCTCAGAATGCTGAGAAGTCCTGCTTTTAACTCACATTGATAGTACGCATGTTTATCGTTTAATTGAGTTTAAAGAACCGAGATGTAGGGAAAGGGGGAATCCTGCAATAGATAAATCTAAAATCCTTTGATTACTTCCGGCCATACCCAGACGTTCATCATCACACCTCAGTATCCACTATTATTCAACTCAAGACCTCCTGCAGATCAAAAAGACCCGATCAATAGACGATTTGCCCGAATAAACCCCATCCATCCTGTCAAGATATAGTTTTCCGAGAACGATACAAGACAAACCGGGTAGCCGGATAGGGGTAGCCCTGAATAAAAGGAGACGTAAGGCGCCTCCTTCCTTCCACTAGCCCATGGGACACTCTTGGGCAAGGTGGAGTACCCGTTTAGCCCCCCTCCCCCCAACCCAAACAGGGTAACGTGAAGCCACGACAACAGGTGGTGGATCGGACTTGGGAGCAGTCGACAGATAGTTGTTGGTTATGGTTTAAAGTCAGAGACGTGGGCAGGGGATCTGTCAATGTAGACAATGGCTACTGTCATCACATCAGCATGGTCACTGCCAGGAAGGAAGAATGGTAGACTTCCCTCCGTATTGATTCCCGGGCAGAGGAGACTCGTCACACTTGGTTGGTATTTCCTGTAAGAGAGGAAACTCTAAACTTGAAACCTCCGCTGCCTTGCAGGTATACTCAGATGAGAAAGGCTTTGGGAGTAAACCCTGAGGAAAGATCCGGAGATGGAGTACCTAGGCAGTTCAATATTGTAAGCAACATAGTTCTGACACTCCTACTACTGCACCGATGCCAAGTTTCATCGGCTACTGCCTTTCTTTTGGTTAACATCGGTTACGTGGAGAGAAGGAGCTTGCTACTGGGCAACAGCTGATTCTCCATATTACATTGCCCAGGCGTGTGCCCTGGAGAGGTCAGAGATTGTCACTCTTGCATTGGACTACACAGTCACCTGCGTCGCCGTCAAGTGCCTTCCTTGGGCACATCTCTATAGTCCCACAGGACCGAAAGAAGCCTACTACTAAAAGACAAAGCACTATAAGCCATCGATAGTACCTACATAGAAACGTACTTCCTCTCATAATAAATTATCATATCATGTTATACCCAAAAAAAAAGAAAAATAGATACCAAAGTATCAAAAAAGAAGAAGAAGAAGAAGAAGAAGAAGAAGAAGAAGAAGAAGAAGAAGAAGAAGAAGAAGAAGAAGAAGAAGAAGAAGAAGAAGAAGAAGAAGAAGAAGAAGCAGCAGCAGCAGCAGCAGCAGCAGCAGAAGAAGAAGAAGTAGAAGAAGAAGAAGAAGAAGAAGAAGAAGAAGAAGAAGAAGAAGAAGAAGAAGAAGAAGAAGAAGAAGAAGAAGAAGAAGAAGAAGAAGAAGAAGAAGAAGAATGTGATATAATAAAACGTCCTCACCCTTTCCTATTTATGGACTCCCTTTAAAATAAACAACCCCTTTCAATTACTGTTTAATTAACTTGCTTAGGTAGGAGTAGAAAATAAAACAGCGATAGACTGAACGTGGCACAGCTTAATTTAGTTGGCCTTATTTTGGCTCGCGTACCTGGCCAAGCCCGGCGAGGTTGAAAACAAAGGCCCAGTGTAGCCATTTTAGTTCAGAAAATCAAAGGAAGCAGACATGTAAAAGTTTCCCCGTGTGGGGAAAAGGTATTTTTGCCTTTTGAAACCATCACTCTCTGAAACTATTGGTATGTTATATCTACATTATTAAGATGTATTTATGTATTACATAGACCAGTATGTTTAATTAAGAATTAGTTAGAATAATAAGTCAACAATTCTCTTAAACCAGGCTGGATGATGTTTACCAATGAAACACATGTGGGCGCCACGCTGTAATTTTTCCTATGTTTTACAATTTCAAATCCATATGTTAAAATCTTTTATAGGCATTATGAACTTATATCTAACTAGTAGTGCTTACAATCTAGAAATATTATGTGTACCGTAGAGTATCAAACTCAGGTCAAAAACACATTCTAGAGCATTTTCTCAAGGTAGGAACAGACCTCTTGATTCATACTTCAGTAGAGAAGTCGTGTCTGTCAATTTCATATTCCTATGTTAAAACTTCTATGCATTGTGAACTATATCTCACTATCTATGCTTAGAAATCTGCAAATAATCTATGTACTATAGAAAGGAAGTTTTATCCATGCGGAGACATACACATGAGTACGCATATCATGGACTCAGTTCATTTTGGATAAATTGTTGTCCTAATTCATAATCTGTAACTTGGAACTATAGTGCTAAATTTTAGTACAATCCTTTTGTTAACAGATTATTAACCACTCAGCATGAGTGGTGAACATATAATCATTTCATAAAATAGTGTTAGGAGAATGCCATGTTTGAGAATATAAATTCATGAACAATTAAAGTAAACGCGTGATGTAAATGCATGTTCGGATAGGATTCAATCCGCATCACCTCACTGTAGTAGGAACAGAAGCGAAGATTGATGTGAATAAATTGCTTGCAATATTCAGAAGGCTGGACCGTGCGGCATAAGTTATTCTAATAAATACACTCCGAATAATAGCAGTCATTGACAAAATATATCACAGCGATTATTATCCTCATATGCTGTACGCAGTGGGGAAAAACAATATATGTTTTAGTTTATGGATTAACCCCTGAAGAAAATTCAAAAACCTAGGCTCCCTGCATCATCATTATGATTAATTATTATGTATGATTATCATGTACTTAATATCAGAGAAATGTACATGTATGTTTTTTTCTGGTATGAGAATTTTCTCTGTTCTGATTGTTACTTTTTACTGTGGGAATATACATTTTAATGTTGCACCTGGGGATTAGAGGATGTTGATAGAAGAATCCATGGGTATGTCAGTACTTAAAAAGCCAATGTTGAATAGTCTTGGCCTAATGATGATTATAGTGCCGAAAGGAAGACGCGGCATTAGAAACCACAGAGATTCTGTATAGGCTATTCTCTTCAAGAATGAGAGATACAATATCAACATGTTGGATGGACAGAATGACTTCACTCATCTAATAGTCCCAGTAACAACAGAACAAAACCGAGTGAAAAGATATCTCACTCACTATCAGAGCTAGCAAAGTTCTACCACAAGCGACGAGGGACAGGGAACTTGGAAACCCACTCCTATCTCCTTCCCCTTTTTTGTTTGTAATTGTCTTGTGAAAGTTAACACATCACAGTAGGTTAATGCTCGTATTGTATTCTTTGTCATCCCTTTTCTATAGAAGAGAAGCGAGTGGTGGTTTTGGTGGAACTGCATTTCATAACTATCATCAGGATCCTGGGTTAAAAGCCTGATGAAGGTGAGTCAGGACAAAATGGCTTAACCATGTTCTGGATCTATAAATACATCAACGGTTACTGCTGCACTCATAAGCTGCAAACGCATGCAAAAGAGATACATACGAAGACAACTGACGGTGTGATTGAGGAAGTCCTATTTTAGTAGGAATATCCAGGATGGACTTCAAGATCTAATAATCTACAAAGATGAAGATCAACAGAGTACTGACAACAGTGTATCGTCTGCTTTACTTCTGAGAAGTATCACCTATGGCCTCATCATTCAACCAAGTCAGTGAAACTGGGACAATCCTTCTACAAGTTACTAAAACTAACAACAGTGAGTAACCTTCAACTGTTGGTTGCATTACCAAGTTAATATCCACAATGGATAAGTCTTCGAAAGAACATCTCACAGCTGCAGCAGTCAAACATAAGGGTCCAGCCATGCAACACCAAGTTCTAGCTATGAACACCAACTCAAACAAATGGGACACTGAAACAACATTATAGCCAATACAATCAATGTACCAACTTCAGAATCTCTGAACCATAACTACACCAGATTACCTCAAGGTTCCAAAACCTGAACACCATCAAAAAGACAATATAAAAGCAGCTAAATGTCTCTACATCTGCAACAAGAGGAATCATCTAATTGTTTGCAACCCTGTTACTGTGCTGGATTTATTCATCTTTGGATATATGTAGGTATAGATCAATTGTGGCCCTAGTCACAGATACTACCATGAGATGCCTCTCAGTCAGTTAAAGTTCTACACTGGACTAGATAACAACGACTAACTCTTTGCTGGTCCAATGTCAACCTAAATGCCATGGGTTATAGACTCGCGACTTGGTGGGTGTAAAATCTTTGTGGAACTAATTGGGATTCTGATATTAGAAGCAGAGCAGCTGAATGGACGTCTACTTGGCACCATGTATGGTGAGATGGTAAAGTACCTTCTGCAGAGCTTAAGTGGAAATTCCGGAAAGTTAGACCAACCTGAGGCCCCAAATTTCAAAAAGACACCGAGCCTACTGCAACAGAGTACTCGAATATTCTAGCCCGCGGAGGGATATGTGAATGTGTGTAATTTCTATTCTTGGATTATAAAGTATGATTTGCACCAGCCAATACCAGTGGATAAATATTAGGAACATAACTGACTGCATTAATTCGGTACCCAGATAATGGGAAAAGGATCTAATCGACAGAAAAGATGAACCCTTAACCGCACACCAGGAGATAAATGACTCTATTAATTAGTTTAATTAGTAGTACAAAATGCTGTTTATATGTTGGTTTTTTCTGAAGGTAACAGGTCAGTAGTTTTTTTTCTCAATGGTATAGATGTATAGTATTTTGACACCAACTCATTATTGTTTAAAATGAGAGAATGGTAAAAGGTGTCAGAAACAAATGTTGATATGTTGGGTTCTATTTAATTAGATCTTTATTTGCCTTAATTATGAGGGAAAATGAAAGTAGACCCAATTTGTGGTTGTTGTGTTGTTTGTAATAACCTTGTTTTTTTCTGGGGTCATTGGGTACTATATTGTAACAAAGCAAATAATTCCCATGCCTGTCTGAAAATGCATAGTGTTTATTACACATATATATGTAACTGCAGATCTTGAGTTAATACCTGAACTGTTTGTCCAAAAGTGTTGTGTACATCAAGTAAAGGTGGTGTCCAACAGTGGTTGTTTATATGTTGTGCGCAATTAATATCCTTCTAGCACTATAGTAAATGTAAAGGGTGATGAAGTGGGAAGGGAAACCTACACACAGATGCCATTGTTTTAAGGATTGAACTCTTTTCTCCTGGGATTTGTGGTCAATATCCCTGATCACCCTGCATTCTAACCAGTGACCAGAGAATCAATAAAAACAACCTAGACAACTTAACATAATATTCTCATAAATTAAAATCCACATCCCACAAAGAAGAAGAAGAAGAAGAAGAAGAAGAAGAAGAAGAAGAAGAAGAAGAAGAAGAAGAAGAAGAAGAAGAAGAAGAAGAAGAAGAAGAAGAAGAAGAAGAAGAAGAAGAAGAAGAAGAAGAAGAAGAAGAAGAAGAAGAAGAAGAAGAAGAAGAAGAAGAAGAAGAAGAAGAAGAAGAAGAAGAAGAAGAAGAAGAAGAAGAAGAAGAAGAAGAAGAAGAAGAAGGTATTGTTTATACAGTTTGCAATATTAATGAACCACATATTTACCTAAAAGACTGACGTTTACAGGATCGTTGAAACCTTGTTTGGTGAAGCAGATTATGTTGATTATGTTAGTACAGATACCAAAAATGTTGACTAATTGACACAGTCCACCGTACACAACCCCTTTATAGATGCGGGTTATGTGTCCAAGTGTACGAAAGAAATCAGTCTCATCATATAGTATATACTGCATCGTAGATAATGGAGTCGATATAGATTGAGTGTTTTTCTCCGCAAACATTTTTACTGAATAGTTTCTAAAAGTTAAGAGGGGACTCTAAATGTAAAACTTAAATATTTATTTTGTGTGAACATATTCTGAACAAGTTACCACAATCGTTATCGTTATCATCATCATCATAATCTAGTTCCAAACATGGCCTAAAACAGATTCCAATCTCATTAACTGTGTTTACATGTATACGAGTTTCAGAAATCAAAGTGTCATACTATATACACGTTCACGTCCAACATGATTTACTTTCTCTGTTGACACTTAATGTTAAATTATAACAGACTTTTAAATTTGTCAAAGCTTAAGTCGTATCCAACATGTGGATGTGAAATTCAAGGGGAAACAACCACATCATCTTCTCATAAATTTGTTTATTTCAGGTCAATAGCATAGGTGGTTTAGAGCACCGATGACAAAGTTCTGTGGAAAGAGGAGAGTTGGTGAGGCACGAGATGATGACGGGTATAATTGGCAGATATGGGTTTGGTACCTCAAATCTGTTGAGTCCCTATCTTTTCATTGTTGACAATACAGTTAACTGTATCGGGTTGCCTTGTGTGTTAAATGAGCTCTTCTTTTTATCTATATGGACAACGAATTAGTATTTCCTTATCTGAATAACGAAAAAACGAACAATAGATTTTATTGGTTTATTGCTTGTCATATTTCGATGCATCTCGACAGGTACATTCTGTAGAAATCACACAATATTTCATAAAGTAACTACATACATCCTTCAATCCTTCAATATTTATTATATATATACACGCGCGCGTGTTTCACTACGGTAAAACATTGTTTTGATGTCCGTATCTAATTAACGCCACTCCAGAACACGTGGCGTCAAATAGATACGGAAATAATTATTCGGGGCCCAAAATGTGGAGTGTGGCAGTGATCTGTGTTGTCCCCAAGCCTCTTCAAATTATACCCAGACATAATTTTTAAACACGTCAAACTGCCTTGACTTAACATCAATGGAAGTATCACAAATAATCTTAGCTATCCTGGCGATATAGTATTACTAGCAGAAAGCGAGCAGGAGTTACAAAAACTAGAGGGACAAGGAAAAAGTCATATTGCAGCGTGTTGCTTAGACATAAACATCCAAAAGTGAAATCAAATTGTTTTTTTTTATTTATTTTTTTTATCTTTTTATTTTTCTATCAGCTCTAGTTTTTGAGATAACTAACAATGATCTTCTTAGTAGGCAATTGGTATGTACACGCCTATGATTAGGTGCCATCAATAGCATCTTGACTGTAATCTGCATTCATACAATATGTAATTACTGTGCATTTATTATCTTCATAACACTTTTTCACTTGCAATTGATTTTAAATGGCTATGGTAGTAGTGTTTTTATGCTCACGTTGCATCCAAGATTGCAAAAACTTGACAGCATGTTTTCAACTAGTTCAAAAATAAATAAACTGTCTGCTTTAAAGTTACCCCCCCCCCCCCCCCCCCCCCCCAACTCCCTTCCCCAAGAAACTTTTGCACAACTAAAACATATGATGACAAGCCTGTGGACTCTGTTATGTGCATCGAATCAATTTGGATCTTTTAAAATTTTCTAACTTGAGTTCCATCAAAAATTCTAGCTTGAAGTTTGACTATGCTCAATTCCGGAAAATTTCTGCATAAGTAATTAAAACAAGCACCATCAATGTTCAGAGCAGGAAAAATTGCTTTATCACACCAAGCTTTCTACGTAATGGTGGCAGTAGAACTCTATTTCGAACAATAAGAAGCTTGTTGATGATATTTTTTTCTCCAACTTTAGATCCATCCCTCAACAGCCACTGTTTATTTATCAAGTGTGTGTCCCCGCCACCCCCTGCTATCCCACAAACATATAAAGGATGGGTGTTTGGTAAATTCTCTTTGCTGACCAAGCAAGAAGTTCATCATTCTAAGGTCTACACACAGCATCCAGTTATGTTTTAAACACTTTAATTGTACCAGAATTGTGCTTATTGTAGCATACTTCTCCGTCATTGTAGTAGAATGAGCAATTGGAATTGAGCCATATTTGTTACCATTGTGTAACAGAAGGCCTCTTAAACTTCGTTAGGGCTATCAATGAATAGTCGCCACTCACCTGGTGTATATCTGGCATATGCCCATTTCGTTTACATGACCTCCTACATTAGTACAAAACACAAGGTTGTATTCTGTACAAAAGAATGGAAGAAACCCTTGCTCTCTGCTGCAATAAAATGTAACCGTCTCATATTTTCGCAGGGAATCTGAAATCTGATTGAAAGTTGGAATCAGTATGTCATCTCCGTGTGGAACATGTCGTCTAGCCGAATCTAAATCTGGATCTTTCCAATTTTTTTTTCACCTTTTTTATTATTCCCTTCATATTGACAACACAGAAATAATAGTCATCATAGTGGTTCTAGGAATCTCTCCAGCCCATTGGATTTCCACATTTTAAACATTTTCATTTCCTACAAGTCCACGTTTGCAGGTGTTCAACAATTTGCAAACAATATGAGAAGCCTAAGGCTTGTCCTTGTCACTTAGTTTTACTTTAAAGTAAGCACAGTATGCCTTTTTTCAGAATGAAAAGTGATATGCTTCCTGAGTTTTTCTTTCAAAGTGTACTCTTCACAGATTTAACAAAATAAATCATGTGATAGGAAACACGTTCTCCTTGAAGATGATGTCATTCTGTATTAGAAGTATAAGATCTAACTAACATAATATCAAGCATGAACCTGGTATAGGCGTGCGTCATTACACAGATCTCGGATTTTGGTGCTCTGGATAAACTCTGCCGATGTAATGCTTTCTTGCCAACGTGTCTGTCTATTAAGAATAATGTATCTTCGTCTCCCTCTATCTCTATTGTCAAGTTGTCACAATATTCTCCAATGAATCTCGTCTCACCACGTCATATAGCTGTATATAATATTCTTGTTTCATTAGCCACTTCCAGGCCGTCTAGTTGATACAATTTTTTCCCCCGCGTTTCCATCCTGTTTCAGGATATTGCGGTCAACACCAGCATCTTTCAGCTGTATGTTGATTCCTAGGCTAGATTACGCTCATCAGCACGCCACGACTTTCTGAGCGACCGGCTCCATACTCTCATAAGTCACTTTTGCGATTCGAACCACTGCTAATTCTCGTCGCGTCACGTGACGAGAGTATTCGAGGTTAGCGGAGAAAGCTGCTAACCCCTCGGCCAAGGAGCCGGTTTGTTGATACAATGAGAAATGAAAATTCATAAACTTCGCTTCCTTCTTTTAACTAACCGACTTTCACGAAACCTTCTTTCTTATAGCAGTTGCCATAATACACCTTTTTTTCTGAAGAAGATAGAATGGGTTCGTCATTATTAGCTGCCTTGTGTATTAAACGAGCTGTGTCTTCCCTGAGTGCATTTATAACTGGCTTCTGTCCAGGGGGGCTTAGAATAATCTGCACCTATGTTGTCATGTGTTTGTGTGTGTGCGCGCGCGTGTGTATCGGTGGGGGATGGATATTTAGATCATTGTAGTCGATGAGATATTTCATGGTAAGGTCACAGTATTTTCCATGATGGCCAGCCATTTTTCCTATCGAAGCGTCAGCATATTGCATCTATGCCACACACTGTTGTTCATTGTACAAGGCGTTAAATCCTAGAGATCCACCCACCATGTTTACAGTGTGTGTGCGTGTGTGTGTGTGTCTGTGTGTGCGTGTTTGTGTGTGTATGTGTGCGTGAGCGCGCGAGTGTGTGTGTGTCTGTGTGTTTGTGTGTGTGTGTGTGTGTGTCTGTGTGTGTGTGTGTGGAAAGTCATTTAATTACCGCTGTCCGCGTCTTGTGGCGTATTTTGCATGCGATTAAAAACGATTAAAAACGAAAATAAGTCAGGTCTTAGTCAGATATGACTGAGCTACCGTATAACAGTAGACGGTACTACCTGGTTTCTGTTAGCGCCAAACGTTGGGCGGCGCTTACCAAACCCGACACCCCACATTGTGCCAACGGCTTCGGGCGGAAGAGCGCAATTGGGAGGGTACAAGCCTTACCCTGGTGCGAGGAAATGCAAGCTAAAGACAAAATTGCCATGGCAGGGCAGACCAGGCCCTAAGCCTTGGTTGGCGACTGGTCTAGGATCGAAGCTCCGACAGGCGGACAGTTAGAGCATTGCTTTGCTGATCCGGCAGCTTCTGCAGCTTGTCTTGTTCCAGATGTAGGGGTGTTACCTTTCCTCTGGAGTGAACTAGGCAGGCCGAGAGAGGGATCATGCTGCATGGGCAACACATGATCTCTATATTTTAGCCCAGGCTTTGTGCTATGGAGAGGCTGGCCTGCAGGAGACTCGCCTCGCTGAGGGAGGGTCACTCAGGGAAAACAACTACACCTTTTTCTGGAAGGGTAGAGGGCAGGCAGAAAAAAGGCAACACGGTGTGGGCTTTGCAGTGAAGAATTCGCTACTGGGAATGATTGAAATTCCAGCAGGAGGAAATGAAAGACTATTATCCCTGCGCTTGGCAACCTCTTGTGGGTTTGCCACCATTATTACTGCATATGCACCGACACTCGATTCCTCTGATGATGTGAAGGATTTGTTCTATGGGGAGTTAGACTCCGTGATCAAGGCAGTTCCAAAACCTGACTACATTTATATGCTCGGCGATTTCAATGCTCGTGTGGGCAAGGACTCGAGTTCATGGCCAGTGTCCCTTGGAAAATACAACATCGGTCGCATGAATGAAAATGGGCAAAGGCTGCTGGAGCATTGCACCAGTAATGACCTATGTATTACAAACTCTTTTTTTAAAACAAAAGAGATGCATAAGGTCACATGGAAACATCCAAGATCCGGCCATTGGCACCAGCTGGACTTCATCATCACACGGAGACAACATCTGAACCATATATCATTGACTCGTAGTTACCACAGTGCTGACTGTGATACGGATCATTCTTTGGTTGTTGCAAGAGTTAGACTGAGACCAAAGAGAATCTACACAGCTAAACACAAATCTAGCCCCAGGATTAATATTATTAACAATCATGATCCTGAAAAGTGCTTTCAGTTTCAACAGCAACTTGAAGACGCTTTCACTGATACACCAGAAAATTGTACAGTAAATGAAAAGTGGGGTCAAATTAAGGAAACTCTTTATAAAACTGCCGCAGGGGTTTACGGCACTGTGGATCATAAGAGGCAGGACTGGTTTGCGGCCAACAGCGAGACTCTGCAGCCCTTGATTGATAAGAAGAAGAAAGCTCTCTTAAGAAACAAGGAAAGACCAACGCGTAATACTCTGAGTGAGCTAAGGCAAGCTAAGAAGCATGTGCAAAAGGCTGCCAGGCAGTGTGCAAATGATTATTGGATCAAGTTATGTGAGTCCATTCAAATCGCAAGTGATAAGGGAGACATAAGAAGCATGTATGAAGGAATAAAGAAAGCCTGTGGTCCAGTGATCAAAAGAAGTGCACCATTGAAAACCTTGACTGGAGAAATCATCACTGATAAGAAACAGCAGATGGACAGATGGGTAGAGCACTATTTGGAGCTTTACTGAAGTGAGACCAAGCTAGCGGATGATGCCCTCAACGCCATAGAGGCTCTACCAACTCTTGACCACCTGGACACACTTCCTACTATAACAGAAGTTAAGTGTGCTATAAATGAACTTGCATCTGGCAAGGCTCCAGGTAAGGATGGGATTCCAATAGAGGTTATCAGGAGTGGGCAAGACACACTCACTATACAGATCCACCAGCTAATAGAGCTATGCTGGCGTGAAGGACAAGTCCCACAGGATTTCAAAGATTCAAGCATATTAACAATGTACAAGAACAAGGTCGATCGGGGCAACTGCAACAACTATAGGGGTATCTCACTTCTGTGTATTGTTGGAAAAGTATTTGCCAGAATTGTTCTGCGCAGACTTCAAGTCCTAGGAGATCAAGTCTACCCCGAATCACAGTGTGGCTTTCGACAGAACCGGTCTACCACTGATATGATATTCTCATTGCGACAAATGCAAGAAAAATGCCGTGAACAGAATAAACCACTGTTTATTGCCTTCATCGACCTCACAAAGGCATTTGATTTGGTCAGTAGTGAGGGTCTGTTCAAGGCACTAAAGAACATTGGCTGCCCACCAACTCTTCTGTCCATTGTGGAATCGTTCCACACAGGCATGAAGGGTATAATCAAGTTTGATGGTGCAACTTCTGAAGAATTTGAAATCAAGAGTGGAGTTAAGCAAGGTTGTGTACTAGCTCCCACCCTCTTTGGAATATACTTTTCACTTCTACTGAAATATGCATTTCGTGATCAGGATGGTGGTATATACATTCACTCACGCTCAGATGGCGGCCTCTACAATGCTCAGAGATTGAAGGCTAAGACCGAAATTAGGAGGGTACTGATCAGAGAGTTGCTTTTTGCAGATGATGCTGCAGTTACGACCCACTGTGAGGAAGAATTGCAATGTTTACTATCTGCATTCTCCAATGCTTGTTCTGAATTTGGTTTAACAATTAGCAAAAAGAAGACACAGATTATGTCACAAGGTGCACATGGGGTACCATCAATCTTTATTGACGACGCCGAACTAGAGATAGTAGACCATTTTACATATCTAGGATCAGTGGTAAATAGCAAATTATCCCTAGATCAGGAAATCAACATCCGGATTGGTAAGGCAGCAACAACAATGAACAGGTTAAGAAAAAGAGTCTGGGAGAACAGGAAGCTTAGTGCCAAAACAAAAGTCCTTGTCTATCAAGCCTGTGTCCTTAGTACTCTTCTCTATGGCAGTGAAACCTGGACAACTTACTCACACCAAGAGAACAATTTAAACAGCTTTCATATGCGGTGTCTGCGAAGAATTCTTGGTATTAAGTGGCAAGACAAAATCACAAATACTGAAGTATTGGAAAGATCAGGTTGTGTGACAGTTTATTCCATGCTCAGTCTTCGTAGACTTAGATGGATAGGACATCTTAGGAGGATGGATGATGGTAGAATACCAAAGGATATCTTTTTTGGTGAATTACAGATGGGTAAGAGATCTCAGGGTCGGCCTCTACTACGATACAAAGATGTGTGTAAGCGGGACATGATTGATACAGGAATTGATAACGCACATTGGGAGCAAGTCGCCTCTGAACGTGTTGCATGGAGGGCAAATATCAGAAATGGAATAAAGTCAAAGGAGAAAATTATTGCAGAAAAGTCACACACCAAGCGTTTGAGACGTAAGATGGTGCATGATGGTGGAATTGACCACGTGTTCACATGCACCCACTGTGAACGGACATTTACAGCGCAAATTGGCCTTATCAGTCACACTCGCTACCGTCATAGTTAAAAGTTATTATGCCTTTTTAGAGCACAAACTATCGTCTGTGAAGACGGCATGGTGCCAATGATGAAAAACGAAAACAAAAACTGTTAAATAACTGTACATGATCGTGGCATTCGCCTTGTAGGCGTTTTGGTTTTAAGATGCTGGTTTCCATATTTGTATAATCACATCGAAGCTCAGTGTGTGATAGGTCAGTATCACACCGCCTGCTGTTTCTTCCTGTGACATTTCATTTCCTGTGACATTTCAAAGCACCTACCTTGATTTGGTCTTCGTGAGGCCCCAATTTATCTGACTTTTAAAACAAAGTGTGCCTGTGGCAAGATTACAACAAGTGACCACTATGCCGGCAGCATACGCCCTAGCCACTACGCTACTGCGGATGTGTATGTTGTGTAAGTGTGTGTGTGTATGTGTGTGTGTGTTTCTATGTCTGTCTTGTTGTGTTTATTTGTGAGTGTGCGTGTATTTATACGCCACCATCGTACTCCATCACCGCTACAGGTAGCCATCACAAATGACTCGTGTTGTCAATAAGTATGATGATTATCATTTCTAGTAAAAAGTGAAGGATGTGTAACTGACGCTGGCAATGCGGTAACTTATAACAGAGAATAACAGAAACATGGGTTCTCTAAAAGGTTAGTTTTATCCTATATCGTAAGAACACTAACCATGCAGAATACAATAGGCAAGCTGCTGGAGAAGGTAATTGCCAGGAAAATATCAAGCCAACTAGAGAGGCAAGGTGTTTTCCCACCTACCCTGGGTGGGTACCGTCCAAAAAGAGAAACCTGGACCAATGCAGCAGTCTTTGCCCATGATGTCTATGAAGGTTTCCACTCAGGCACTGAAACCGTTGCTGCAGCGATTGATCTTGAGGACGCATACAACAGAGTACCACTGGATTGTTTAATGTTTCAGCTTCTTGAACTAAACGTAAGTCCATTCCTCCTTAGTTGGATCGCTGCAGCTCTCTTCCAACGGAAAGTAGTTTTTAGATGTGGCAGTTGGACTTCGGAACCAACAACAATATATCCTGGCCTACCACAGGGATCACCATTATCTCCGGTACTGTTCAACGCCTACACAGTGAGAATCACCAGTGAGCAGATCACTGGACCTGGCAGGACATTGTCATATGCCGATGATGTTTTAGTGTATCGTCAGGGTAAGGATAGAGAGGAGGTTGCTGTGGAACTACAAACCGAACTCAATCGCATAAGTACTTGGTGTGATGAAGCTGGGGCAATGGTCAACCCAACAAAGGCAACAGTGACTTGGTTCTCGTTGAATAATCATATTGTCAACAATCCAACACCAACTGTAATGCTGTGTTCAGAGACGGTGGAAAGAACGCAGGCAATGAATTACCTGGGGATACGGTTTGATCGAAGCCTTGCTTATAATGTGCACATAGACCAGGTGATAACAAAGGCCAAGCGGGGTTTGGCAGCGATGCGGGTGATGGCGGCAGCAAACTGTGAGCAGCGCCATCTATGTCTTCTGTACGAGGGGCTGGTCATGTCTGTTTTGGAGTATGCAATGGCAATCCTGACTGTCAGCCTTAAGCAGATAGAAAGGATGGAAAGGATACAGAATGAAGCTATGCGCATTATTCTTGGATGTACAAGAGATACAGCATGCAGGGCGATGCGCTACCTTCTTGATTTTCCAACCATTGAAGAGAGAATGCAAGTTTGCAGGGCACGTGCCTACCTCAGAATTAACGCAAACACACAGCATCCACTGCATAGTGAAATTAGGAAGGTGAAGGGCAGCAGGTTAAAAAGAGGACGGTCGTGGATGGGTCAAGCCGAGGACATTCTTCAACAGGTGTGTTCACTTGAGGACTTAGAACCTGGCGAGGAGTGGGTGCAAGTGCCAACAGACTTCTGCACATCCTTTTCAGTTTGCATCCAACTAGATAGAAAATGCAGACAAGAAAATCCGGCTGCTGTTGAGGCTGAAGTACAAGCGTTGATTTTCGAGAATTCGCTAGACAGTGACGCGGTCATCTACACAGATGGGTCGGTCGTCCGACATGTGAGAAGCTCATGGGCCTTTACAGCTCGGGCCGGAGGGAGAATTGTGAAGGAGGACTCTGGTGCTTTCACTGAAACCACAAGTAGCCTGACCATGGAAGTCATGGCAGTAAGTAAAGCAATAACATGGCTCGAGACACAGACATTCACTAGGGCTTGTTTCTTTAGCGACTCAATGAACATGATCAAGAGGATAGAGGAGGGGTCGATCCGAAGAGAATGGTTGCTGCCTCTGAAGCGGTCTCGGCTGGCAAAGATTAGTTTCATCTTCGTGCCAGGGCATGCGGGAGTACAAGGAAATTAGCGGGCTGACAAGCTCGCAGGTGAGGCTACTGTTGAGGGCGGACGCGCCATGGACCAGGCTGACATTCTGAATGCTCTACGAGAAGTGAGACTTTTGCAAGAACCAAGTGATGACTGTGAATCTACAACAATGGCCAGACTGCGAGAGCAGCAAATTAAAAGAGGGGTGGCCAAACAAGAACACTACGCAGGAAGCCAAAGAAGATTGTTAAACCAACACAGAACTGGCGTCGATAGCCGCTACACGCTGCGGGATTTGCTGAGGAGGGGATCCGAGCACTTATGGACTGAATGGCTCGATGTGCAACGAGGATGATCTGTCGACTAACTAACTAACTAACTATATCGTAAGAGCATAGTGGGTATTGGACTATACAGAAGGTGTCCTATCTCTTAACAATAAATCACGTGGCACAATGCTACATTTCTAGATATAATGTAATTAACTCTTAGACTACATGCTCAAAAGACGCCATTAATCAAGGGCATTCGCTTAAGTGTTATTATATCGAATACCTCTACGACATGTTAACACTCATATTCCTATTCGTGGCTTGTACAAATACTGCAAAGGAATATGACCTATATGTGTTTCTTACTTTTTGGTTGTAGTGTCGCATCTAATGGAACAATGTATATATATATATATATATATATATATATATATATATATATATATATATATATATATATATATATATATATATATATATATATATATATATATTCTCTTCTTCTTCAGCTTTCCAAGCTATTGAGGCTCTTTGCTGCAAATACAATCCGTCTCCATTCGTCTCTCTGGTGGACCTTCTCTTGCCAGTCGTTGATTCCAAGTATATATATATGTATATTGTGAGATATTTTAAAGTCATTTTGAATTGCGCAGGGTACGCTAAGCACTAACAGGTTGTCTGATGGAGTGTTTTCTATATCTTCGTAGTAGTTAATTTTACAATACTAACACCATTAGCTAAGAAATGTGATTTGATCATATTTCTAATTTGTTAAAAATTGTGGACCTAAATAAAATTGTTTTCAACCCGGCTTTATTTAAATTCCCTCCAAATGTCCATAACCCACTAAGAAGTTCGTCAAAATCGGTAGGCCCCTATGTACCGTTAGATCCACTACCAATATACATAAATCAAGCACAACTGTGCTGACACTTTTGTTATTTCATGGCGTATGTATGTGTATACTACTTGGTGTAATGCAATATGGAGAGCGAGTTTTAGCTGGAAGTAACCTTTTTCTGGCAGTTTTATTCACATAACGCTTGATCGAGGGTATACTCGACTATAAGTGAAGAACTTTTATCTTTTAGTACATTATCAATACAATGGACTTTTTGAAAACGATATCGTTGGTGCAAATTGATTAACCTATTATGTAAGTAACATATAATACGCTTAATATATCCACATCGTATGGCCACCATGCGCGTAAATCCACCACCACAACACTATTTTTAAATGTATCTATATTGAAAGTGAAAGTCATGTTTTCTTGCTGTCATGTGCAAATTATCAATCCATTGTGAATGCGTCTACTTTGTGGTCCCCCTCTTCACAGCCCATCCGGTACTCTACCCTCCATAATTATTCTGCGTAGACACCCGTGTATTTGTTACATGTTCAAAATTTTTAATTTTTCTAGTTTGTGTTTATCTAAATAACTAACGTTCTGCAATATTAGCGATACTATTTTGTGTTGCTAATGTAATGCCTGAATTTACATCTTTAAAAGTACAAATTTAAAAACAAAAGTGTTTGCCCTTGTATATTATTTTAAACACATAAATCAATAGGGTTATACCATTATATTGTATGTGTCAAAGTAAATAATATGTATTTTCAGTTGTCTTAGATCTATAAAAGTACCCCCAACTGGACGAAACTCCCGACATTGAAATGAAAGAGATCAAGGCTGAACAACTTGCCACCATGATATTAAGTTACCTGTAATTGAACGCAAAGTTGGTTTATGAAGCGAACATGTTTTGTATTTGTTTTTAAATAATAATACATCTACAATGAGGTATCTATATTATTACGTAGGGGCTAAAATTTACAAACACTAGATGTATCAGATAATTAAAAGTAGATATCGACGATGATATAGACAAGAAAAATGCCGCTTGAATAGGGAGAAAAAATGTTATGCGGTTTGTCTTCGTGGGCGAATATGTACCCCTAAACTTAGAAATAATTTGAATTTAGATAATTTAAATACGACATATCATTACAAGTACACCAGATTCAATATAATGCACATGTTTCGTCTTTCATAAATCGCGTCTAAGTAAATACATTACTATGTGATAAGTAGGGGCATTAGCTTTAACAAGATATGGATATATTCTACCTGATTTATCAACACGAACCTCAGATCCACCAGTGAGTGATCTTAATAGCGTCTCCATAAAGCGTGCCATTCACGTTGCAGATTAAAGATAGAATATGTAATCAGATTGCACGAAGAGAATATCTTCACCATTAATTAAGATATATGAGTGTTGCCGGATGGGGACTGTGGAAGATATAACATGCCGCCACTGAGTAAAACATCTGGACTAACAGCCAACTCATCTGTGGGTAACACAAAGTTTAACATAGTTCTGCATCTAACCGCCAGACAAGAGTCAAAGAGTCAACCACCACCAGCACCACCAACATCACCACCACCATCGGCAGCAGCACAATCATCATCATCATCATCACCATCATCATTATCATCATCATCATCATCATCATCATCAACTTCTTCTTCTTCTTCTTCTTCATCATCATCATCATCATCATCATCATTATCATCATCACCATCATCATCATCACCATCATCACCATCATCATCATCATCATCATCAGCAGCAGCAGCAGCAGCATCACTAGACAGCATAACCAAATGAATAACAGCGCCAGTTTATATACATAATGTGCGCTGATGCAGAGGTCGCGGCTTTTACCTCTAAACCGATCAGCTGGAATAAAATGTTGTCTTCTCGTTATTGACTTGGCGACGTAAATTACAAGTACCTCAGAAGTCGGAGTGAGTTCGTCTGATTGGGAGGGACACTGGTAATATAGAATTATAATGCACACACTAAAATAAGTCTAGTGGACTAGGAGTAATAACACGTGTATGGACCATGTTTGAGTTCAAGGTCATATCCAGGCAGTGGACACGTTCACGACCATCCATCCATCCATCATGTGCCATGCCGGTAAGCGTGGGCGGTCATGTTCTGCCATCTCACTCGATCACCAGAGTCGTGGATCAGCTCCGTGTTTCTGTCTCTACCATGCCACAAGGCCAAGCCATCCAGGTACTTGCTTCTAGGTTTTCCCCTTGGTCTGTTGCCCTCCATCTTACCAGTTGTCACCAAATTCTCCAATCCATTTCTTCTCATAACATGCCCAAAAAATGTTGACTGTCTACGTCTAATTTCTCTAATCAATTTACGATCTTCATTTGTTTCTTGAAGGACTTGTTCATTGGTCTTTCTGGCTGTCCATGGTATTCTTTGCATTTTCCTCAGAAACCACATCTCTACAGCCATCAGATGTTTTTCAGCCTGACTGCTCATTGTCCACGCTTCACATCCATATAAAAGTTGTTTTTGTTTGTCCATCAAGAATGATGATGACCATTCATTTCATCCAGTGGGGTTGAAGGTGTGGAGCCGTGGGTTCTAAGATGGCTGATAAGGCCTATTTTGGCTCGAAATGTTCTTTGACAATGTGGGCAAAGAATGCTTGACGTCTCTGGAGGAGGATTTCCTGCAGTGGTTTTTCTGTCCTGCCTTTTCTTCACAGCTCTTGCAGTCCTGGTTGCCTCACATATGACTGCACCTTTGCGCAATGATGCACGCCACGAATTTCGGTCTCTGGCTGCAGCCTCCCAGGTGTCATGATGAATTCCAAAAGCATTCAGTGGAATTTTCAGAGTGTCTTTAAAACGTTTCCTCTGGCCACCTTGGGAGCGTTTACCACAACGCAGTTCAGCTGTAGAAAATTCGTTTAGGGAGCCTGTGATCTGGCATGCGAGTCAAGTGACCAGCCCAGCGAATCTGATTCTTCATCAGTAGAGTGTGGATACTGGGCATGGATGCTCTTTCTAGGACTTCAGTGTCTGGAATCTTGTCTTGCCATTTAATCTTCAGTAGCTTCCTTAGGCAGACTGTGTGGAAGTGGTTTAATTTCCTAGCGTGTCGCTGATAAACAGTCCAGGTTTCACAAGCATATAGCAGTGTGGATAATACAACTGCTTTGTAGACTTTTAGCTTTGTTTGCAGGCTTATTCCAGTTCTGTCCCTTACATTCTTGTACAGTCTGCCAAAGGCTGCACTGGCCTTGGAGATTCTTGCATTCACTTCGTCATCGATTGTGGCAGCTTGTGACACGGTGCTGCCAAGATAGGTGAATTTGTCCGCAACACTTAGTCTATGATCATTCACTTTGATATTCGGCACAGTGTGATTATTCCCTGGAGCTGGCTGGTACATAACTACAGGCTTCTCCAAGTTGATATTGAGCCCAAAGTTGGCACAGGCATGTGAGAAAGCTGAAACATTATGTTGCATGTCCGCCTCTGAGTTGGCGTATAGAGCGCAATCATCAGCAAACAGGAGCTCTCTGACGGTGCCGCTGTTAATTTTGGTTTTAGCTTTCAGCCTTCTGAGATTGAATAACTTTCCATCCATACGGTAGTTGATGTCTATTCCAATGTCGTCGTTCTCGAAGGCATTCATCAACATGGCTGAAAACATGAGGCTGAACAGTGTTGGTGCCAGGACACATCCTTGCTTCACTCCATTGGTGACAGGAAAGGGTTCAGACAGTTCACCATTTTCCTGTACTCTTGCCTGCATGCCGTCATGAAATAGCCGCACTATTTGGACAAACTTTCGTGGACAGCCATATTTTGCCATAATCTTCCACAGTCCTTCTCTGCTGACTGTATCAAAAGCCTTGGTAAGGTCAATGAAAGTGGAGAACATTTCGCAGTTCTGTTCCTGACATTTCTCTTGCAGCTGCCTTGCAGCGAAAATCATGTCAACAGTTCCACGTTCTTTTCTGAAGCCACATTGACTCTCAGGAAGAAGACCTTGATCGAGATGGGCTGTGAGGCGATTGAGAAGAATTCTGGCGAGTATCTTCCCTGCAATTGAAAGCAAGGAGATGCCTCGGTGGTTGTCACAGGATTGGCGGTTTCCTTTACGTTTGTAAAGGTGGACTATTGACGCGTCCTTAAAATCTTGTGGCATGGTCTCGTTCATCCATATGTTTGTGAAGACTTGGTGAAGCTGCTCTGTTAGGACCGGCCCACCTGCCTTGTATATCTCTGCTGGGATGGAGTCAGGACCAGGTGCCTTGCCGCTGGAGAGTTGCTGGATGGCTTTGTTTATTTCCACTATGGTTGGCAGGTCATCAAGAGTCTCATTGGTGGGAACTTGAGGAAGGCAGTTGATGGTTTCATCATCGAAGAAGGAAGTTGCATTTAAGATTTTGCTGAAATGCTCTGCCCAGCGTTGGAGGATTTCTTTCTTATCGGTGACCAATGTTCCCCCATCTGCACTGAGGAGGGGAACTATGCCTGGTGATGAAGGACCATAGACCGCTTTCAGTGAGTCGTAGAAGTTTTTCATATCGTGTCTGTCAGCAAAGCCCTTGAATTTCATCAGCTTTGCTGCTCAGCCAGGAGTCCCGCATGTGCCGAAGTTTCTGCTGCACTACTCTCTGAATGTTCTTGAAAGCATCTTTTTTTGATGTTGACTTTGGGTCATTCAAATGTGCCTTGAGGAGAAGATGTTTCTCGGCCAGCAATTGGTTGATGTCTTCGGAATTTTCATCAAACCAGTCTTTATGCTTTCGGGGGGCTGGACCCAGGATTTCCATAGCAGTGTTGTAAATTGTGTCCTTTAGGGCTCTCCATTCTGTTTCTGTATCCTGTTTAGCTTCAGCATTGGGCTTGAGGCGGTCTTCCAGCATATTTTCAAACGACTGCTGCATTTTCTTGCTGTTTAGGCGGGTGACATTTAGCTTTGTTTGCATTTTCGCCCCTTGAGGACGCCGTGGTGGCCTGATGTGGATGTTCATTTTCGAGACAATAAGACGATGGTCTGTCCAACATTCGGCACCACACATGGATTTTGTCACTCGAACGTCTTGTCTGTCACTCCTCCTGACGATGACATAGTCAATGAGGTGCCAGTGTTTCGAGCGAGGGTGCATCCACAATGTCCTACTTCTCATGGGGAGACGGAAAATTGTGTTCGTAATCAGGAGATCATGTTCGGCACATGTCTGAAGGAGACGGAGTCCATTGCTGTTACAATTTCCGACTCCATGCTTTCCAATAATGCCACTCCAAGAGGTGGTGTCCGTGCCTACTCTGGCATTGAAATCCCCAAGGAGTATAAGTTTGTCTCCTTTGGGAACAGATGTTAATACATTGTGCAGGTCCTCATAGAACTTGTTCTTGACATCATCTTCGTTGGTCATAGTTGGTGCGTAGACACTCACAATGGTTGCGTGCTTCCTTCCATTCAGCAGAGGCAACTTCATGGTCATGAGCCTGTCGTTTATAGCCTTTGGAAATCCAGCTAATTTGCCGACCAGGGCTGACTTAATGGCAAATCCCACACCGGATCGGCGTCTTTCCTCGCTTTTCCTTCCACTCCAGAAAAATGTGTAGCCGGCACCAATTTCACAGATTTGGCCTTCTTCTGCAAGTCGTGTCTCGCTCAAGGCTGCAATGTCGATGTTGTACCTGCCCAGCTCTCTCCCAATCAGTGCTGTTCGTCTCTCTGGACCCGACGCGCCGTCTCTGTATATGACGTTGGATGAAGAATGACTTGCGAGATGACTTGGATTAAAGTGAGGAAGAGTTGCGCAATTCGTAGACCTCACTCTCTCGCCTGAGTCCATCTGAGTCCAGTGGCAAGACAAGTCGAGACGACTGGAGACGAATACAGGTGCAGTGGATGACCAGGGCGCTCTACGTGCCTTGCCGTGCTCATTACGTTCCACAACGCTTTGCAGGTAAACGCCGTCTTGCCCGTTGAATCAGGAATGATTTCTTCCGCGCAGTCTGCCGAATCCTGTCTTCATATGGTGGGTAGGCATACCCTAGTTTACCTCTTGGTTTGACACCAAATCGGATACCCATGCCTGGTTTAGCCAGCCTCTCACAGCTGTTGCCCGGGGGGGTGGCCGCTGTCGCATGCTGACAGCTACTAGAAGCCACAGGCACGAGCTGGGTGTCAGGCTTGGACCAGTGGGGAATGGGTCCTGAAAGGACATGAGAGTCATCCTTACCAAAGGTGCTACCAATGCCTGACACCCCGTACCCCCCTCTGCCCAGCATGGTTTATATAACTGGCGTACCCAGGGCAATGGTATTTGTCTGTATTTAGCTCCTGGAGCTAGTTAGTTCTGTAAGGTTACAGAGAGGGAAAAATGGTTAAGAACTTGAGACTTAATAAAGAGGTTCTGAAATTTAAGCACAATACAGAGGGACTTTAAAAAATATGTACAATGCAATAGTTATAATACAGAGTATAAATGAACAATGAGAAATGTTAAGGGACTCCAATCATCAAACTAGCAAAGTAATATTACCAGAGAGGAGCAATTAAGCTAAGAAAAAATGGATGAATGAAGAAATCTTAATGCTGATGGACAAAGGGAAACAGAATAAAAATGACAAACAAGAGTATGCTAAGATAAATAAAGAAATAATAAATAGATGTGTGAAGGCAAAAGAAAGTTGGTTAAACGAGCAATGCAAACAACATTGAATTAAATTGCAGTAAAGATAAAAAAAAAAGTATGCACAGTCAAATCAGTGAGCTCACAGGAAGAAAAATAAGAATAAATACAGGATGTTTGAAATCAAAAACAGGAAAGATATTATTGGAGAGGTGGAATGAGTATATAAGTGAATTATATAATGGAGAAAGGGAAGAATTAACAGAAGAAAGTAACTTAGAAGACCCACCTATTATATAAGAAGAAGTCCTGACGCTATGAAACATATGAAGAAAGGAAAAACAGTTGGGCCAGATGAAATCACAATAGAAGAATTAGAAGTATTGGGAGAATTTGGGGTAGATATATTAACCAAAATGCTGAATGATATTTACAACAGTGGATATTTAGCGAGCGATATGCTGCACTCTGTATTCATAGCAATACCAAAGAGACCAGGAGCAATTGAATGCGAAGATTTTCGTACAATTAACCTCATAAACATTGTCACTAAGCTTCTACTCAGAAGTATAATGAGAAGAACAAGAAAGAAAATATAAATGGAAATTAGTGAAGAACAGTATGGTTTTATGGAAGGAAAGGGTACAAACAATGCAATATATATATATATATATATATATATATATATATATATATATATATATATATTACGAACACTAATAGAAAGGTCAATAGAGAAACAGAGAGACATATATTATGCTTCATAGATTATACTAAGGCATTTGATAAAGTAAAACATGATGAGCTGATTAAAATGTTAGAATACATCAACATTGATGGGAAAGATTAAAGTATAATAAAGAATACTGGGACCAAGTAGCAGCCATTAAAATTTGAAATAAAGAGGGTAGTTACGAACAGATAGAAATATGAGTTCGACAGGGGTGTGTCTTGTCCCCGATCTCTTCTCCCAATATAGCGAAGTGATAATGAGAGATATCAAAGAAAAGCCATGAATACTAATCGGAGGATATAATATAAACAATATACGTTATGCAGATGACACAGTTTTGGTGGCGGATAATGCAACAGACCTACAACAATTGTTGGTCATTGTAGTAACAGAGAGTGCACAGAAAGGACTCTCCTTGAATATCAAGAAAACAGTAACAATGGTGATATCAAAGACAATGTGGACACCAAAATGTGACATAAAAATAGAAGGGGATATTCTCAAACAAGCGGGTAATTTTAAATACCTATGGGCACTTATAACATCAGATGGAAGATGTACAACAGAGATTAAGAGCAGAATAGGGCAGGCAAAAGCCGCATTTCAGAAAATGAAGAGTACCATATGCAATAAGTCGCTATCAATGAATGTAAGAAAGAGAGTGCTAAAATGCTATATAGAACCAGTTTTGCTGTATGGCAACGAATCTTGGAAGGTAAATGCACAAATTAGGAAGAACTTAGAAGCAACAGAGATGTGGTTTTTAAGACGAATGTTGCGAATTTCTTGGACTGCCAGAGTAACCAACAACGACTGCCTGAAAGAGGCTAATGAAACTAGAACCATGTATACAACAATAAGAAAGAGACAAACAGTTTTCTTTGGTCATGTGATGCATTGTAGACCATCGTGAGAACTGGAAAGATCGAGGGGAGCAGAGGCAGGGGGAGACCAAGAGAAATGATGCTGGGTGAATTGAGATGGTGTAATGGAGGAATATCATCAGCAGAGTTGATCCAGAACACCAAAGACCATGATCTGTGGAGAGGTGTGAAGTTAGTTAGTTAGTTAGTTAGTCGACAGATCATCCTCATTGCACATCGAACCATTCAGTCCATAAGTGCTCGGATCCCCTCCTCAGCAAATCCAGCAGCGTGTAGCAGCTAATGACAACAGAGAGGCGTGAATTGGTCGAATGCATGTGGGACCATGCGGAGACAAACTGTGGTTCTGCTACATCGACTGCCTCTTACTGCATCATCATTCATATGTAGAAGCCTCAATGCTCTTCCATGGTACAAGTCGATAGTGAGGCAGTCATTTAGTAATTGCTATGGCGCATGCGTAAACATCTCGAGCCTCACGACACTACATTGGGTATTGCTTAAGAACCAGTTTATGTCTTGAAATAAGATTATTCATACATATTCAAGCCGGCTTCATGGCTTAGAGGTTATGACTTTTCTCCGTAATCTCGTATACTCTCGTGGGTAACGTGATGACGGTGAGAATCAGCAATGGTTCGAATCGCATTGGTAACTTACGGGGTATGTGAGCCGGCCGCTTAGAAAGCAATGGCAAACTACTGAGCGTAATCTTGCCAAGAAATCAACATACAGCTGAAAGATGCTGGTGTTGACAGCGATGTCCTGTAAAGGATATGCAAAAAAAAAAACAATACATATTCTGCCATGAACTTTATAATATTATTCCTGTTACTTAATTACTTCCCTTCGTATACAAACACTATTTAATACAATATACCGTCACCACCCTTGTTATCCGCCAACGGTGTGTTTATCTATATTTATGAAACAAAGTGTATGTATGTAAATATGTATGTATATATGTATGTATGTAAATATGTATGTCCTTTATTTGTTCGCGAACGGCCCATCCGATTGAGATGAAATTTTCTACACGCCTTCCTTTCATTCCAGAGCTGTCAACTGTCATAGTTTTTTTTTCCTTCTTCCTCCTCCTCCCTCCTCCCCCTCCCAAAATACGTACGTAAATATATGATGATGATGATGAAAGAATCCCCGAACCAAAACGCTAGGGAAAGGGAAGAAAATGACGTGACTACACAGAATCGTCACACGGCAATCATCATCATCAAGTGCCGTGCCGGCTGGCGTAGGCGTTCATGGCTCTCCGTAGATCTCAGTCTTTGGTTTTTTGGATCAACTCTGCTGCTGATATTCCTCCATGCCACGGCAATATCAATAACAATTCATCTTTTTATGTGTAAGGAAGTTATCTATAGTCGTGTAGAAGGGAAGAACTAGACGAGTATGAATTCGGAATGGCGAACTCTCTCCTCCTCTCTTCTCCTCCCTCCTCCTCCCTCTACCTCCTCCCTCCACCCTCCTCCTCTTCTTCCTCGCTCTCATCCCTCTCCCGACTCCCTCCTCCTTCTCCCTCTTCCTTCTCCCTCTTCCTCTCCCCTCCTCCTCCATCCTCCTCCCTCCTACTCCCTCCGCCTCCTCCCCCTCCTCCCTCATCTTCCCTCCTCCTCCCTCTCCCTCCTTATCCCTCCTCCTCCTGCCTCCCTCCTCCTCCTCCTGCCTCCTTCTCCCTCATCATCCTCACTCCTCCTTCTTCTCCCTCTTCCCTCTTCCTCCTCCTCCTACCTCCTCCCTCCTCCTCCCTCTACCTCCTCCTCCTCCCTCCACCATCCTCCTCCCTTCTCCTCCTCTTCCTCCTCCCTTTCCTTCCTCCTCCTCCTCCCTCTACCTCCTCCTCCACCTACCTCTTTCCTCCTCCCTCCTCCTCCTCTTCCACCTCCCTTTCCTTCCTCCCCTCCTCATTACCCCTCCTTCCTCTCCCTCCTTCCTCCTCCCCCTTCCTTCTTCACCCTCTGCATCCTCCCTCCTCCTATCCCCTCCTCCTCCTCCTCCTCCTTCCTCCTCCCTCCTTCTCCTCCTCTCCCCACCTCCTCCTCCTACCCTCTTCCTCTTCCCCTCCTCCCTCTCCCTCCTTCATCCTCCTCCTCCCTCTTCCTCCTTCCTCCTCCTCCCTCTTCCTCCCTCTCCCTCCTCCTCCTCCCTCTTCCTCCTCCTTCTTCCTCCTCCTTCCTTCTCCTCCCTCCTCCTCCCTCTTCCTCCTCCTACCTCCTCCCTCCTCCTCCTCTCTCTTCCTCACTCCTCCCTTTTCCTCCCTCCTCCTCCCTCTACATCCTCCCTCCTCCTCTCCACTCTTCCTCCTACCCTCTTCCTCTTCCCCTCCTCCCTATCCCTTCTCCTCCCTTCACATTCCTCCTCCTCCCTCTTCCTCCTCCTCCCTCCTCCTCCTCATCCCTCCTTCTCCCTCCTCCTCCTTCTTCCTCCCTCCTCCCCCTCCTCCTTCCTCCTCCTCCCTCTCCTCCTCCTCACTCCTCCTCCTCCTCCTCCCTCTACCTCCTCCCTCTGTTGCTGATATTCCTCCATGCCACGGCAATATCAATAACAATTCATCTTTTTATGTGTAAGGAAGTTATCTACAGTCGTGTTGAAGGGAAGAACTAGACGAGTATGAATTCGGAATGGCGAACTCTCTCCCCCTATCTTCTCCTCCCTCTACCTCCTCCCTCCACCCTTCTCCTCTTCCTCCTCCCTCTCATCCCTCTCCCTCCTCCCTCCTCCTTCTCCCTCTTCCTTCTCCCTCTTCCTCTCCCCTCCTCCTCCATCCTCCTCCCTCCTACTCCCTCCGCCTCCTCCCCCCTCCTCCCTCATCTTCCCTCCTCCTCCCTCTCCCTCCTCATCCCTCCTCCTCCTGCCTCCCTCCTCCTCCTGCCTCCTTCTCCCTCATCATCCTCCCTCCTCCTTCTCCCTTCTTCTCCCTCTTCCCTCTTCCTCCTCCTACCTCCTCCCTCCTCCTCCTCCCTCCACCCTCCTCCTCCCTTCTCCTCCTCTTCCTCCTCCCTTTCCTTCCTCCACCTCCCTCTTCCTCCTCCCTCCTCCTCCTCCTCCCTCCTCCTCATCACTCCTCCTCCCTCCTCCTCCTTCTTCCTCCCTCCTCCTCCTCCCTCCTCCCTCTCCTCCCTCTCCGCCTCCTCCCTCCTCCTCCTCCCTCTACCTCCTCCTCCTCCCTCTACCTCCTCCTCCTCCCTCCTCCTCCCTCCTCCTCCCTTCACATTCCTCCTCCTCCCTCCTCCTCCTCTCTCCGCCTCCTCCTCCTCCTCCTCCCTCTACCTCCTCCTCCTTCCTCCTCCTCCCTTCACATTCCTCCTCCCTCCCTCCTCCTCCTCCCCTCCTCCCCCTCCTTCTCCTCCTTCTCCCTCCTCCTTCTCCCTCTTCCTCCTCCCTCTTCCTTCTCCCTCCGCCTCCTCCCTCCTCCTACTCTCTCCTCCTCCTCCCTCCTCCTCCCTCTCCTCCTCCTGCTCCCTTCTCCTCCTGCGTTCTCCTCCTCCCTCCTTCTCCCTCCTCCTCCCTCTTCCTCCTTCCCTCCTCCTCGCCTCCTCCTCCACACTACTCCTCCCTCCTCCTCCTAATCCCTCCTCCTCCCTCCTATTCCTCCCTACTCCTCCTGTCTCCTCCCTCCTCCTCCCTCCTCTTCCCTCCTCCACCTCCCTCTTCCTCCTCCCTCCTCCATTTACCCAAGACAGACAGACAGTCAGACAGATAGTCGGGAACGGGATCTTATATGACTACTTATATAATT
Source organism: Cepaea nemoralis (assembly GCA_014155875.1). Lineage (NCBI taxonomy): Eukaryota > Metazoa > Mollusca > Gastropoda > Stylommatophora > Helicidae > Cepaea > Cepaea nemoralis. Next base: position 1,041,073 of record JACEFZ010025243.1, on the reverse strand, counting down.
TAAATGAGATGCTCTCCACCATGGGCTGGGCCGGGTCAGACAGACAGACAGATAGATAGATAGACAGACAGACAGACAGACAGACAGACAGACAGACAGACAGACAGACAGACAGACAGTCGGGAACGGGAACTTATATGACTACTTATATGAATTAAATGAGATTCTCCCCACCAGGAGTTGGGCGATGCCGGGCCGGGTCAGACAGACAGACAGATAGATAGTCGGAACGGGAACTTATATGACTACTTATATGAATTAAATGAGATTCTCCCCATCAGGGTCTGGGCGAAGACGGGCCGGGTCAGACAGACAGACAGACAGATAGACAGACAGACAGACAGACAGACAGATAGTCGGTAACGGGAACGAGAACTTATATGACTACTTATATGAATTAAATGAGATGCTCCCCACCAGGGTCTGGGCGAAGCCGGGCCGGGTCAGCTAGTCATCTATATTTATAAAACAAAGTGTATGTATGTATATATGTATGTATATATGTATGTCCTTTATTTGTTCGCGAACGGCCCATCCGATTGAGATGAAATTTTCTACACGCCTTCCTTTCATTCCAGAGCTGTCAACTGTCATAGTTTTTTTTCTTCTTCCTCCTCCTCCCTCCTCCCCCTCCCAAAATACGTACGTAAATATATGATGATGATGATGAAAGAATCCCCGAACCAAAACGCTAGGGAAAGGGAAGAAAATGACGTGACTACAAAGAATCGTCACACGGCAATCATCATCATCAAGTGCCGTGCCGGCTGGCGTAGGCGTTCATGGCTCTCCGTAGATCTCAGTCTTTGGTTTTTTGGATCAACTCTGCTGCTGATATTCCTCCATGCCACGGCAATATCAATAACAATTCATCTTTTTATGTGTAAGGAAGTTATCTACAGTCGTGTAGAAGGGAAGAACTAGACGAGTATGAATTCGGAATGGCGAACTCTCTCCCCCTCTCTTCTCCTCCCTCTACCTCCTCCCTCCACCCTTCTCCTCTTCCTCCTCCCTCTCATCCCTCTCCCTCCTCCCTCCTTCTTCTCCCTCTTCCTTCTCCCTCTTCCTCTCCCCTCCTCATCCATCCTCCTCCCTCCTACTCCCTCCGCCTCCTCCCCCCTCCTCCCTCATCTTCCTCCTCCTCCCTCTCCCTCCTCATCCCTCCTCCTCCTGCCTCCCTCCTCCTCCTCCTGCCTCCTTCTCCCTTCTTCTCCCTCTTCCCTCTTCCTCCTCCTACCTCCTCCCTCCTCCTCCTCCCTCCACGCTCCTCCTCCCTCCTCCTCATCACTCCTCCTCCCTCCTCCTCCTTCTTCCTCCCTCCTCCTCCTCCCTCCTCCCCCTCCTCCCTCTCCGCCTCCTCCCTCCTCCTCCTCCCTCTACCTCCTCCTCCTCCCTCCTCCTCCCTCCTCCTCCCTTCACATTCCTCCTCCTCCCTTCTCCTCCTCTCTCCGCCTCCCTCCTCCTCCTCCTCCCTCTCCCTCCTCCCTCCTTCCTCCTCCTCCCTTCACATTCCTCCTCCCTCCCTCCTCCTCCTCCTCCCCTCCTCCCCCTCCTTCTCCTCCTTCTCCCTCCTCCTTCTCCCTCTTCCTCCTCCCTCTTCCTTCTCCCTCCGCCTCCTCCCTCCTCCTACTCTCTCCTCCTCCTCCCTCCTCCTCCCTCTCCTCCTCCTGCTCCCTTCTCCTCCTGCGTTCTCCTCCTCCCTCCTTCTCCCTCATCCTCCCTCTTCCTCCTTCCTCCTCCTCGCCTACTCCTCCACACTACTCCTCCCTCCTCCTCCTAATCCCTCCTCCTCCCTCCTATTCCTCCCTACTCCTCCTGTCTCCTCCCTCCTCCTCCCTCCTCTTTCCTCCTCCACCTCCCTCTTCCTCCTCCCTCCTCCATTTACCCAAGACAGACAGACAGTCAGACAGATAGTCGGGAACGGGATCTTATATGACTACTTATATAATTTAAATGAGATGCTCTCCACCATGGGCTGGGCCGGGTCAGACAGACAGATAGATAGATAGACAGACAGACAGACAGACAGACAGACAGACAGACAGACAGTCGGGAACGGGAACTTATATGACTACTTATATGAATTAAATGAGATTCTCCCCACCAGGAGTTGGGCGAAGACGGGCCGGGTCAGACAGACAGACAGACAGACAGACAGACAGACAGATAGACAGACAGACAGACAGACAGATAGTCGGTAACGGGAATGAGAACTTATATGACTACTTATATGAATTAAATGAGATGCTCCCCACCAGGGTCTGGGCGAAGCCGGGCCGGGTCAGCTAGTCATCTATATTTATAAAACAAAGTGTATGTATGTAAATATGTATGTATATATGTATGTCCTTTATTTGTTCGCGAACGGCCCATCCGATTGAGATGAAATTTTCTACACGCCTTCCTTTCATTCCAGAGCTGTCAACTGTCATAGTTTTTTTTTCTTCTTCCTCCTCCTCCCTCCTCCCCCTCCCAAAATACGTACGTAAATATATGATGATGATGATGAAAGAATCCCCGAACCAAAACGCTAGGGAAAGGGAAGAAAATGACGTGACTACACAGAATCGTCACACGGCAATCATCATCATCAAGTGCCGTGCCGGCTGGCGTAGGCGTTCATGGCTCTCCGTAGATCTCAGTCTTTGGTTTGTTAGATCAACTCTGCTGCTGATATTCCTCCATGCCACGGCAATATCAATAACAATTCATCTTTTTATGTGTAAGGAAGTTATCTACAGTCGTGTAGAAGGGAAGAACTAGACGAGTATGAATTCGGAATGGCGAACTCTCTCCCCTCTCTTCTCCTCCCTCTACCTCCTCCCTCCACCCTTCTCCTCTTCCTCCTCCCTCTCATCCCTCTCCCTCCTCCCTCCTTCTTCTCCCTCTTCCTTCTCCCTCTTCCTCTCCCCTCCTCATCCATCCTCCTCCCTCCTACTCCCTCCGCCTCCTCCCCCCTCCTCCCTCATCTTCTCTCCTCCTCCCTCTCCCTCCTCATCCCTCCTCCTCCTGCCTCCCTCCTCCTCCTCCTGCCTCCTTCTCCCTCATCATCCTCCCTCCTCCTTCTCCCTTCTTCTCCCTCTTCCCTCTTCCTCCTCCTACTCCTCCCTCCTCCTACCTCTCCTCCTCCTCCTCCCTCCACCCTCCTCCTCCCTTCTCCTCCTCTTCCTCCTCCCTTTCCTTCCTCCTCCTCCTCCCTCTACCTCCTCCTCCCCCTACCTCTTTCCTCCTCCCTCCTCCTCCTCTTCCATCTCCCTTTCATTCCTCCCCTCCTCATTCTCCCTCCTTCCTCTCCATCCTTCCTCCTCCTCCTTCCTTCTTCTCCCTCTGCCTCCTCCCTCCTCCTCTCCTCCTCCCTCCTCCTCCTCCTTCTCCTCCTCCCTCCTTCTCCCTTCTTCTCCTCCTCTCCCCTCCTCCTCCTACCCTCTTCCTCTTCCCCTCCTCCCTCTCCCTCCTCCATCCTCCTCCTCCCTCTTCCTCCTCCTCCCTCTTCCTCCTCCTTCTCCTCCTCCCTCCTTCTCCCTTCTTCTCCTCCTCTCCCCTCCTCCTCCTAACCTCTTCCTCTTCCCCTCCTCCCTCTCCCTCCTCCATCCTCCTCCTCCCTCTTCCTCCTCCTCCCTCTTCCTCCTCCTTCCTCCTCCTCCTTCCTCCTCCTCCCTCTTCATCCCTCTCCCTCCTCCATCCTCCTCCCTCTTCCTCCTCCTTCTTCCTCCTCTTTCCTCCTCCTCCCTCCTCCTCCCTCTTCCTCCTCCTCCTACCTCCTCCCTCCTCCTCCTATCTCCTCCTCCCTCCTCCCTTTTCCTCCCTCCTCCTCCTCCCTCTACCTCCTCCCTCCTCCTCTCCACTCTTCCTCCTACCCTCTTCCTCTTTCCCCTCCCCCTCCTCCCTATCCCTCCTTCTCCCTCCTCCTCCTTCTTCCTCCTCCTCCTCCTCCTCCTCCCTCCTCCCCCTCCTCCTTCCTCCTCCTCCTCCCTCTCCTCCTCCTCACTCCTCCTCCTCCCTCCTCCTCCTCCCTCTACCTCCTTCCTCCTCCTCCCTTCACATTCCTCCTCCTCCCTCTTCCTCCTCCTCCCTCCTCCTCATCCCTCCTCCTCCCTTCTCCTCCTCCCTCCTCCTCCTCCCTCTACCTCCTCCTCCTTCACATTCCTCCTCTTCCCTCTTCCTCCTCCTCCCTCCTCCTCCTCATCCCTCCTTCTCCCTCCTCCTCCTTCTTCCTCCCTCCTCCTCCTCCCTCCTCCTCCCTCCTCCTTCTTCCTCCTCCCTCTCCTCCTCCTCACTCCTCTTCCTCCCTCCTCCTCCTCCTCTACCTCCTCCTCCTCCTCCTCTCTCTTCCTCCTCCTCCCTCTTCCTCATCCCTCCTCCTCCCTCCTCCTCCTCGCTCCTCCTCCTCTCCTCCTCCCTCCTCCTCATCACTCCTCCTCCCTCCTCCTCCTTCTTCCTCCCTCCTCCTCCTCCTTTTCCCCCCTCCTCCTTCCTCCTCCTCCCTCTCCGCCTCCTCCCTCCTCCTCCTCCTCCCTCCTCCTCCCTCTACCTCCTCCCTCCTCCTCCCTCACCCCCCCCCCCTCCTCCCTTCACATTCCTCCTCCTCCCTCTTCCTCCTCCTCCCTCCTCCTCTCTCCGCCTCCTCCTCCTCCGCCTCCCTCTAACCTCCTCCCTCCTCCTCCCTTCACATTCCTCCTCCTCCCTACTCCTCCTCCTCTTCCCTCCTCCTCCTCCTCCTTCTCCCTCCTCCTTCTCCCTCTTCCTCCTCCCTCTTCCTTCTCTTTCCGCCTCCTCCCTCCTTCTACTCTCTCCTCCTCCTCCCTCTCCCTCCTCTTCCCTCTCCTCCTCCCTCCTCCTCCCTCTTCCTCCTCCCTCCTCCTCGCCTCCTCCTCCACCCTACTCCTCCCTCCTCCTCCTAATCCCTCCTCCTCCCTCATATTCCTCCCTACTCCTCCTGTCTCCTCCCTCCTCCTCCCTCCTCTTCCCTCCTCCACCTCCCTCTTCCTCCTCCCTCCTACATTTACCCAAGACAGACAGACAGTCAGACAGATATTCGGGAACGGGATCTTATATGACTACTTATATAATTTAAATGAGATGCTCTCCACCATGGGCTGGGCCGGGTCAGACAGACAGATAGATAGATAGACAGACAGACAGACAGACAGACAGACAGACAGACAGACAGACAGACAGACAGACAGTCGAGAACGGGAACTTATATGACTACTTATATGAATTAAATGAGATGCTCCCCACCAGGAGTTGGGCGATGCCGGGCCGGGTCAGACAGACAGACAGATAGATAGTCGGAACGGGAACTTATATGACTACTTATATGAATTAAATGAGATGCTCCCCATCAGGGTCTGGGCGAAGACGGGCCGTGTCAGACAGACAGACAGACGGACAGACAGATAGACAGACAGACAGACAGATAGTCGGTAACGGGAACGAGAACTTATATGACTACTTATATGAATTAAATGAGATGCTCCCCACCAGAGTCTGGGCGAAGCCGGGCCGGGTCAGCTAGTTCTAATATAAAGCCACATCTTTGCAGCATTCCCCATAAAAATTGTCTCCCTAAATTGTTCAAATTTGTGACATTGTATTCGATAAATCAAGATGGGCTCGTAGTAGCTATTAAGACCTATTTTCTCAACTCAACTCTCAACTATATATTGCATATATTATTCTTTAGTTGTGAGGTGCAGCGTTTTCCATAATTAATCGTTATTTAACAGCCTAAACATGTCTTCCATCTGATGTTATCACAATTCCCAAATATTTAATGTCAATTGATGGTTTAAGACTGGTTCCATTTACCTTCACGGTACATTTGGCTACATATTTGTCTTCGTTTGAATTAATATTATTTTTAGTTCTCTCTTATTAAGAATACGATGTCTTGTTTTTACTTTTAGTTTCAATTGTATCTGCCTTATTGTTACTTTTTATTTTACAGACACAAAGGACCGTATTACAAACATATGATGACACCTATATTAGGGTTGTAGCGGTGGCCATGCAGCAAAATACGCGTTGCTTTTCCCTTCAGTTGGACGTTGTTGTCATTTGGAGGTTCCAATCCCGGATTGATTGATTGATTGATTGATTGATTTAGGAACCGACATCACAGCATTCGGGACATTCCCATAAGCGCTCCGTCTCCATCCTCAGCAGCCAGCGAAGAGTTCCAACACTAATAGTTCCAGTAGCACTCTGATTATATGTCCGTCTCGCCTTTCCTCCGAGCGCCGAGCGTCGGCCAGATCCCCTCGTCACACCTCGTTGTCTCATTCTTACCAGACCATGGTGCTCCATCTGCTCCTCCGAGGTGTACACGTGCTCCCACAAGGCCGCAACCACGTCTGCCTTGTCATGCATCAATACTCCACCAAATTTTGCCGAGCCAGCCAATCTGTCCGCCTGTTCATTCCCCAGCACACCGGCATGCCCAGGAGAAAAGATCCAGGTGATGCTTACTACCCGTGACCTCCGAAGCGAAGCAAGCCACTCTGCACGAAGCCTACCTGTTCTCACCCTTCTCAGCATGCTTCTTGAGTCAGTTACAATCACAATGTGTGTATGTATCGTGTTTTCTTTCCAGCGGAAAGCTGCACTGACCGCCTCCACCTCCATTCTTAAGCTAGATGTAGTTTTATCATACGCCAGGCTCTCCTGCACCAAACGCCGACCATTAGTTTTTGCCAAGAACCCCCAGGCACTTCTCCTACCTCTCAACACTGACCCATCCGTGTAGATAATCACATCACCCGGGCGAGAATTTTCCTGAATTAGTTGCTGAATTTCCACTTCCGTGGCCCCTGCTGGCCATTCCCTGCACTCCCGGCTCAATGTTATTACAACTCTGCACAAGTCTGACTGCACGGCTGGCACTCTGACCCTCTCCTCTCCTCGCCTGATGTTCTCCAAGGGGCACACCTGTCTGATCGTATCCTCCGCCTGAGCCATCCATGATTTCCCTCTTATCAGTCTCTGACCCTTAACTACGTCCAGCGCCTCATGCAATCCCGGATTTGTAACATTAGCTTTCAATAGTTATGTTGTCTAGCGTATCCTCTAATCTCTGCGTCTTTCTTCTCGTTCTATAAGCGCCAACTGGTACGTGTGAATTTGTTTATGTGATGTACTTGTGAAACTATTGAACCCAACGGGTTCGCACACACTGATATGTATCATCCACTACATTTATAACATTTGGATGCATCAGTCATATCTATTCTTCAAATACTCATACTATACCAACCGCAGCATTACTGCTCAATCGCGTGTTATGCAAATGTGTGTTTAATTTTATATTGTAAGACCTGGAGCAAATAAATGCGAAAATTTTCGTACGATTAACCTCATTAATCACGTAACTAAGCTTCTACTCAGAATTATAATGAAAAGAACAAGGTAAAAAAATGGAAATTGGTGAAGAAAAGTATGGGTGTGTGGAAGGAAAACGTACAAACAATGCTATTTACACATTACGAACACTATTAGAAAGATCAGTAGAGAAAAAGAAAGACATATATGTGTGCTTCCTAGATTATACTAAGGCATTTGATGAAGTAAAACATTAAGAACTGATTAAAATGTTGGAAGACATTAAGCAAATAGCAGCAATTAAAATGGGAAATAAAGAAGGAAATTATGAACGCATACAGTTGGGAGTAAGACAGGGATGTGTTCTGTCACCGGATCATTTCTCCCTCTATAGCGAAGTAGTTAGTTAATTAGTTAGTTAGTTAGTTAGTTAGTTAGTCGACAGATCATCCTCATTGCATATCGAACCATTCAGCTCGGATCCCCTCCTCAGCAAATCCCGCAGCGTAATAGCGGCTAACGACACCAGTTCTGTGTTGGTTTATAAATCTTCTTTAGCTTCCTGCGTAGTGTTCTTGTTTGGCTGCCCCTCTTTTGATTTGTAGATTCGCAGTCATCACTTGGTTCTCGCACAAGTCTTACTTCTCGTAGAGCATTCAGAATGTCAGCCTGGTCCATGGCGCGTCCGCCCTCCACATTAGCCTTACCCGCGAGCTTGTCACCCCGCTCATTTCATTGTACTCCCGCATGCCTTGGCACGAATATGGAACTAATCTTTGTCAGCCGAGACCTCTCCTGAGACTGCAACCACTCTTTTCGGATCCACCCCATCTCTATCCTCTTGAGCATGCTCATTGAGTCGTTGAGAAAACATGCTCTAGTGAATGTCTGTGTCTCGAGCCATGTTATTGCTTTACTTACTGCCATGACTTCCATAGTCAGGCTATTTGTGGTCTCAAGAAAAGCACCAGAGTCCTCCTTCACAATTCTCCCTCTGACCCGCGCCGTTAAGGCCCAGGATCTTCTCACAAGTCGGACGACCGACCCATCTGTGTAGATGACAGCACCACCGTCTCACAAATTCTCGAAAATCAACGCTTGCACTTCCGCTTCCACAGCAGCTGAATTTTCTTGTCTGCATTTTCTGTCTAGTTGGATGCAAACTGAAAAGGACGTACAGAAATCTGTTGGCACTTGTACCCACTCCTCGCCAGGTTCTAAGTCCTCCAGTGAACACATTTGTTGAAGAATGTCTTCGGCTTGACCCATCCATGACCTTCCTCTTTTTAACCTGCTGCCCTTCACCTTCATAATTTCACTATCCAGTGGATGTTGTGTGTTTGCCCTAATTCTCCTCCTCCCTCCTCCCTCCTCCTCCCTCCTATTCCTCCTCGTGCTCTGCAAGTCTGTAGTCTGTCTTCAATGGTTGGAAAATCAAGAAGGTAGCGCCTCGCCCTCTTGTACATCCAAGAATAATGCGCACAGCTTCGTTTTGTATGCTTTCCATCCTTTCTATTTGCTTACGGTTGAGAGTCAGGATTGCCATCGCATACTCAAAAACAGACATGACCAGCCCCTCATATAGGAGGCATAGATGGCGCTGCTCACAGTATAGCGAAGTAATAATGAGAGAGATTAAAGAATAGCCAAGAATAATATTCGGAGGTTATAATATAAATACTATACGCAATGCAGATGACACGGTATTGTTAGCGGCTAATGCAACAGATCAGAGTGTGTTGACTAGAATCATGGCGACTGATTTCAAAATTGGTGATCTGGTGTGGGCAAAGCGGAAGGTGTTCCAGACGTGGCCCGGAAAAAATAGTTGGGGTCAGAGATAACATCAAGAAGCCAGGTGGCAAGAAAAACTTCCAGTTCGTTTATTTCTATGGATCTGAAAACTATGCCTGGATTCCAGAGGATGGTATCTATCGTTATGTGAAGTTCAAAAGCAAGTATGAAGCAAGTACTCGTATGCCCAAAGGTTTTAAGGAGGTTTTTGATGCAATTGAAAATGAACATCAGGCAATTCTGGTATCTGGAACGGTTGAGGATCTGCCATCGATTGATGAGGAAGTGGCCCTAATGCAGCAGAAATCACTGAGTATTGGCTCGGAAGCCTCACCCAGCAGCAGCGTCAGAAAGGTGACAAAGCAGTCCAAAGTGAAGAAAGAAAGGAGAGAATCACAAACCAGAAAGAGCAAACTGGAATTTCCAGTTCGTAAGTGAGTTTTGAGTGGAGCAGCCAAACGGTCGTCAAGCTCTTATGCTTCAGGAACTCCGTCACCACCAAAAACGTTCTTTGTATCAAAAGGCGGTAAGGCAGCTAATCACGAAGGAACCGCTAAGACAAATGAGTCCTCAGGAGAATCCATCCACTCCCCCCACCCCCCACACACACACGCGGTGCAGCTGATACATCTATTGCGGCGAAGCTGGATGAGTACGCTCATTTGGACGATGAAGAGAAGCCCTCAGGAAAAGCCGTCATTCCTACCCCACTTCGTATTGGTTTCCTGGGTCTAGGCATTATGGGACAAGGCATGGTCATGAATTTGTTGAGGTCAGGCCACGAGGTGACTGTGTGGAACAGATCTGCCACTAAGTGTCAAGAGTTTGTGAAGGCAGGAGCTCTCAAGGGAAACAAATCTGCCGATGTGGTCCAGTCTTGTGACATCACGTTCACATGTGTGACCGATTCTACAGCTGTCTGAGATATTATGTTTGGCAACATGGGAGTCCTTGACGGAATCTCCAAAGGAAAGCGCTATGTTGAAATGTCCACAGTGGATGAGGAAACAGTCCAGGATGTAGCAGACGCTATCATGGCCAGAGGTGGAGCTTTCTTGGAGGCTCCAGTCTGTGGGAGCCGAGTGCCGCTCTAGAAGGGCAGTTGTTGATTTTGTGTTCAGGAGACCGGAAGCTTGTTTACGATTGCTTTTTATGCTTTGAGGCAATGGGCAAGAAGTCATTTTATCTGGGAAATGAAGTGGGAATTGCAACACGTTTAAAACTCATCCACAACATGATCCTGGGCAACGTCGTTGCTAGCTTGGCAGAAGCCATGGCCCTGACAGAGAAGGTTGGAATAGATCTGGAAGATTTTGCCGTGGTGATGTCCCTTGGCTCCATGGCATGTCACGCAGTGAAACACAAAGATCAAGCCATTCTAAGTGCCCTATTTGAGCCCCACTTCCCCCTGCAGCACAAACAGAAAGACCGGAAGCTAGTGTTGGGGCTGTGGAGACAGCGTGGAGCAATCTTTGTATCTGACAGCTGCAGCAAATGAGCTCTTCAAGAAGGCCACAATGATGGGGTTTGGAGAAGGAGATGTGGCTGTAGTTTTAAAGCAAAATTTACTAAAGCCCTTGGTTAGGCGGCTCCGACGATGTTGGGACAACGTGACATCCCTCCTTTGGCTAGCCGACTCTGACGATGTGAAGAAAATGTAACATGACGCCCTTGGTTAGGCGGCTCCAACGATGTTGAGACAACGTGACATGACGCCCTTGGTTAGGCGACTCTGATGATGTGAAGAAAATGTTACCTAACGCCCTTGGTTAGGCGGCTCCGACGATGTTGAGACAACGTGACATGACCCCCTTGGTTAAGCGACTCTGTCGATGTGAAGAAAACGTAACTTAACGCCCTTGATTAGGCGGCTCCGACGATTTTGAGACAACGTGATATGACGCCCTTGGTTAGGTGTTGATGCGAATTCCGATAAATCTCCTCTCTCAAAAACAACCGAAGTTCAAAATCCTGGTCACCGCACCAATTCGTTCATCCTCTTTAGCAGTGTTGCCAGTAAGTATGGCTTACCGCCGCAGAGGAGACTTCGGTGGCCAGATCACACAGCAGTTTGTCAGATGGCGAAATGGTACTTCAGCGTTGTGAACAATGATCAATATAACTCCAGGTCAAAAATACCAACTCATAATCATTGAAACGCATCAAAGTTAAAATCGACAATGTAAAGAAAAGAAACAGCTTCCATTGGTTTCGCCTTTAAGTTTATTAAATGTACTCTCGGGTTGTGGTTCCACCTAGTCGTCTGGTCATACAAAAATAGGGTTTCATCCAATACAGGTTACGTTATAAAAATCAAATCGCATCAGAAGATGTAATCCATTATTCCTCATAATCTCTTTACTTGGTATAAAAATACATTATCTTTTATCTGCCTGATGTTACCATTTCTTTCTGAAAATCACAATACCTCCTTCTCCTTACTCGTCCGGGTGGCGCCTGTGTCGTATGTTGGTTGTTGTCAACCCACGTCATCGCCATCACCTCATCAAGCTATAGTGCTTGACCGTGCACTTGCCTGCTTATAAATAAATTGAAAAGCATGGCAATTAATTACTATTTCAATTCCCCAACGTGGCCATGACTTTGTTTTTGAACCTTGACCGTTAGCTGTATAATCGCTATAACAGTTACACTGTTATAGATTCATAGCTGGGTAGACAAATTTTCTCAAGGACGCTCTAAAGTTGTTGATGAAATCCGATCTGGTAGTCCTATTGAGATTGCACCAGAAGCATCCGTGCAGAGGGTGGAGGAGATAATTAGAGGTGACAGGCGAGTAACGATATATTCTGTAGCATCTGCAATAGTGTGCTCACATGGTTCAGCATACAGCATAATGCATGATAAATTGAAATTTAAGAAAGTGTGCTCAAGGTGGGTACCCAGACTATTGAAGGAGGAACACAAAATGAACCGATTTGGCCTGTCCTTGCATCATCTCTGTCGATACGAAGATGAAGGAGAAGACATGCTGAACAAGATTGTTACTGGGGATGAATCATGGGTGCATCACTACCAGCCCGAATCAACGCGTGCTTCAATGCAATGGAAACATCTTTCTTCGTCTTGTGTCCAAAAATTCAAGGTTATGCAATCAGCAGGGAAGGTTATGGGTGTTCTGGGATTGTCAATGAGTGCTTTTAACCAGTTTCAAGAAGAAGGATGACAATGTGAATTCTGAATCGTATTGTCACGTTCTATCAATGCTTCGTGATGCAATTCGAAATAAATGTCCAGGAGTGCTGACTAGAGGAGTGTTTCTTCTTCATGACAATGCCAGACCACATACGGCTCGATTATCTCAGGATACAATTAACCAACTAAGGTGGGAAGTTCTGGAACATCCCCGACTTAGCCGCTAGAAATTCCACCTTTTTGGTCCACTGACAACCCGCCTTGGCGGGAGACATTTCACGAATGACGCCGAAGTTGAATGTGAAGTGAAAATGTGGTTTAGAAAACAGAGCACGAAGTAATGCAACTGGTTTGGGAATACTGATAAAACAATGAGAAAAGTGCATCCATGTTGGTGGAAATTTTGTTGAGAAATAAAGGGACAATGTATGTATCACAATAAACTGGTTTCATGGTTTCAAGTTATCATATTTAGTTTTTTCTACAGCCATTTGTGACTTACTTATTGACTTCCCCTCGTAGTTTGCACTGGTAGTGAAATAGAACATTAGAGGGGTTATAATACACTCATATATTACCTCTCTGTGGCACTTCCCCAAATATTAATAATGAAATGATTATTATTGTTTTATGTTAATTCATGCCACATTATTGTTATTGCTCGTGTTCATGTTGGTCTTCATAGAATACATTTACACTTTCACAAGTGACTACACCCTTGCGTTATGATGTACGCCACGAATTTCGGTCTTTGATAGCAGCCTCCCCAGTGTCGGGATGAATTCCAAAAGCTTTTCATGAAATCTTCAGTGTCTTTAAAGCGTTCCCTCTGGCATCATTGGAAGCGTTTACCACAGTGCAGCTCGCCGTTAAAACAATTCGTTTATGGAGCATGTGATCATGCGAGTCAAGTGTCCAGCCCATTGGATCTGATTTTTCGTTAGTAGAGTTTGGATACTGGGCATGGACGCTCTTTCTAGGACTTCATTGTCTGGGATCTTGTCTTCCCATTTAATCCGTAATAGCTTCCTACGGCAGAATTTCTGGAAGTGGTTTAATTTCCTGGCGTGTCGCTGGTAAACAGTCCAGGTTTCACAAGCTTATAGCAGTGTGGGTAATATACTATTGTGTATACTTTCAGATGTTTTTACAGGCTTATTCCACTCCTAGCCCACACATTTGTGTACAGTCTGCCAAAAGCCGCGTTGGTCTTGGGGAGTCATGCATTCACTTCGTCATCAATTGTAGACCTTTAAAAAAGTAAACACGCACTTCATGTCATATATATAAAACACGATGTATATATGTGTATACGTTCTTTATGCGTTCGCGAACGGTCCATCCGATTGAGATGAAATTTTCTACATGTTTTCTTTTCATTCCCGTGAAACCAACTGTCATAGTTTTTTAGTGTACAATCAGCTATTTACTTACTAAACTTTCAAGAAGCTGAGGATAGAAGTAACAGAAAGATATAAGTTAGGGATAAGACTAAGATAGGATAGAGATAACATCTCTGAACTGGGGATAGAGATTCAAGGGACAGAAGTAGAAGATAGAACTCTTAAGCAGTTATCCAACAGGACACGCACGTGTCATAAGTAGGACACTGCAGGACGTGACAGGGATTTACTCCCAGGTTAGAGGAGGAGACAATAAACACGGGAAGTACCCGTAAACAGCGTTAACTAGAGGACAGTAGCTAGTGACAGGCTACTGTACTACGTGCGAGGTAACCGAGCACGCAATAGTGCTGGCGCACGAAGATTCACAAGTCCGCAGCTGGACAACGCTACTAAATTTAGCCAGACGGGACTGGACAGCTCAGCAGACAGGTCGATGTATTTGCCCTGACCATTGTATAGTTTTCAGGGCACAGTAGTATAGTGACTTACGCTAGGATAGATAGAGATTGTGCTTAGCAGTATTATAAATCTATAATGTGATGATGTGTTGATGATATATGCATGTTCATGTGAGCTCGTGGAGCCAATTGTAATCAGTGCGCAATAAAGCGAATTTACTCTTTGTACACCTACGAGTTGATATTCGTGCGGTACAAATGAAGAATCCCTGTATGCCTGTCTAAACTAGGTTGTTGACAGGCGGGATTATTCTGGTGTCAGAAGAGGGCCTTTATTTATAAAGTACCCACGGGAATATTCTTGTGTTAGAAAGTGGTCTTTGAACCTATCCATAGTACCCACAGAAATATTCGGGAATATTTTGGTGTTATAAAGTAGTTGTTAAACCAACCCATATTGCGACTGATATATTCCATAATTATTATAGTAACATTATGGTGTCATAGCGTGGTTTCTTTACTACCCGCGACAGTCATATTTTGATATCAGAATTGTTGCTATAAAGGTTATTTGAAAATTACCCACGAGAAACAATCATTGCAATTAGTATAATAGCACAATCAGAATGTTTGTTGAGTAATCATCCATGATATGCAAAAGTAGAGTGGTTATGTCAACTGACCACTAAGAAGTGATTAAGATTGTCGAAATCTAAGAGATTCTCCCTTACAGGTACAACGCAGTCTATAACCGACAAGCTGAAGACAAAACGACATAAGGACAGACAACGACGATTCATACATTCATTCATGCAACCATTCATTTCATTCATATCATTCGTATCACATTTTCGTCTTCCATTCTAAGGGAATTGAGACATAAATAACATCTTGTATTTTCCAGTATATTCTGTGTATTAATTGTTGCTTGCTCTACGTAACATGTTGTAACGTAGTAGCTGAGCAGAAATACAGTACGAATAGCTGAGAGAGAGTGGAACAGTCCAAGAAATCAAGCAAAACACCGAAATCAGATGAGTACAATTACAGTTTTGATTAAGCATATTAACGACGCATCTTAGTGTTTTTCAGATTGTATTGTAATTTTGTGGATATAAGTTAAATATTCTTGTTCTCATTGCCATCAGTATATAAATATAAACATTAAGAATGTCAACACTCAGTGAATGTATCCAAGCAGGAAAAGATCTAGGATTTAGTGGGGACAAATTAGAACAATGGGCTAAAAACGAATACAAAGAATACACAGATAAGAAAGCTGCAGCTGAGAGAGATGAACGGGCACAAGAAAGACAACATCAAAAGGAGCTGAAAGAGATAGTGTTAAGTGAAGCCACGAAACAGAAAGAGATAGAGTTACAAACACAATTAAAGATGAAAGAAATGGAAATTGACTCACATGTTCAGATTGCTACCACAAAAATAAAGAGTCACGAGGAAGAGAACAAATTCAATAAGTATAAAGGGTTAGTGAAGCCCTATTGCCAAGGGGATTCCATCTCCGCATGGACGGAAAATGTCGAGTTCCAACTCAAGTTCCAAAAGGTACCTTTAGAAGATTGGGCAATGATCTATATGAAGAATCTTTCCGGGGAGCCCTTAAAAGTAATAGAGTCAATTCCATCTGATTTAAGAAATAATTACCAAGACATACATGATCGCATCATGCAACATTTTTTGCTTGACGCGCCGGGATATCAGATTCAGTTTTCCAAGCTAAGACCGAAAGCTACAGAAACCTTCATAGATTATGTTTCAAATGTCCAAAGTATTTTCAAGAAATGGCTTAACGCGGCAAAGATAGGGAAAAGTTTTGATAAACTAATGGATTTAATGGTAATGGACAAAATTATTTCCACTGTTCCAACCCCTTCGCGAAGTTCTTACAACAAGCCGACATTGAATCACTTGAACAACTCGAAAAACGTGGTTCGGCTTATTTTTCTTCTAATAGAGACGTGTTTAAGACATCAATAGAGGAGTCAGAAATTGCTGCTTTTGCAAAAAGTCAAATAAGAAAAACTCCTAGTCAAAAACCATTTCAAATGAAAGATAGGCAAAAATCAAAGCCACCTCAGTGTATGTATTGTCATTTTTTCCATCATGAATTTTCTATGTGCGATAAAAATCCTTCGTACCCGTCACACCTGGAAATGATGATTAAGAAGCAAGAGAACAAAAGAACCACGTATCGACGTGCCGTTAAATGTTACTTTTGTCTTTCGTACGGACATTATTCTGCTAAATGTCCTGGACGGCAGAGATTAAGAGCCAGCAATGCTGTACTTATTGATACCTCGTCTGAAAGTGGGAGCGAGCACGAAAGTGAGAGTGAGGAAGTGTTACCATTCAATCAGTGTGAAAGTGTGTCAGCTGCTATTGATATTTTAAATTTTGATAAATGTAATACTTGTCACCAATTCCACGAAGATGGGATACTTAAATGTGGGCACTCTGTACCGTTCTCTACCGAGAACGCCAACGCAGCCATAGCCTCCAGAGGCAATTTAGTGTTCCACGATGCAATGGTTAATGACCAGCCATGCCAATGTTTACTGGACAGCGGAAGTACATTAATCGGTTTGAGGAAAGAACTGGCCAAACCAGAGGATTATACGGGCGGCTTTGTGAAATGCCGTACCTTTTCGGGTAATATTGAAAAGTACCCACTAGCGAAAGCCCGTATAAACACCCCATTCCTTTCCGGCACATTCATATGCGCCATTTTACACAAACCGTGTACAGACCTGATTCTTGGGTGCCTACCACAGTTTAAAAAAGTGTACATCAAAACAGATAAAAGCCTGGAGAGAAACCAGAAAGGCTAAAACACGAACAAGGTCAGAAACACCAAAACAAGTTAATGACCCACAGAAAGAAAAATTAGACCAAAAAACTACACGGTGTACAGAAAATACCACCATGATAGAAATCCTGACTAAATTACAGTGTGTCAATATACCTATCTCACCAGATTTGCAAGGTATGGGTGAGAAACCAAAAACAAACAAAATGTCATATTGTCTTAAACCAAACAATGCGACTCTCATTGAAGCAAGTAAGAGAGATAACCCAGATGAATCAACAAAGGTTATCCCTTGCCAAACACCTACAAACACTATTCACCATTTGCTGTTTATTGGCACTATAACAACACAAAAGCCAGAATTTAGCACAATTTGACTGGTTAAATTTCTATAAAGCAATTTAAATATTTTCAATGTTCATGTACCTTTGATCAACGTGTAGTTAGAAAAGTTGCAATGTATTACAGCAGAGGACCGAATCAATTACATTGGCCTTATTCATAACCATCAGACAAACGACGAACAGGATGCATCTACACCAAATCAATCGGACGACAGACAAACATAACGCAACTACACTAAGTAGTTGACAGAAGACGACGACAAGCGCAATCACACTTAAGTCAGCAAACAGAATACGCACTTAGTACCACTCACATTACTTAACCAAGTAGAAGACGACGACAGGGAACTACCTAGTTCCAACAGTGAACACTACAACGACAATTGACATTACACATATAGAACCAAAACGCACAAGACGGTAGGAGAAACATTGTAGATAACGACAGTAGAATATATAGAACGACATATGTACCCATACTGCAGACTGACCACACATCTACAGAAACTACGACATGTCTTCGACAGAATAAAACTATTCGGTCTCACAGTGAAACCGACAAAAGTGGAGTTGGGTCTGGAAGAAAATGACTTCCTTGGCCATACCATCACAAAAGGCCAACTGAAAACAAATAATAAAATTGTTACATAATTTTAAACCTCACCATGCCACCACCAAGAAGCAGGTGAGAAGTCTACTCGGGCTAGTGAACTATTATATCAAGTTCATCCCAAATTTAGCTGAGATTACCAGCATTTTTTTCGAATTTATTGAAAGCTTCTGTAAAAATCAATGTAAAAGATGCTGAGTTAATAAACGCTTTATCAAAACTTAAGCAAATGTTAAGCGATATACCAATACTGCGCTTACCTAACCCAAACCTTACCTATTTTCTTAGGACAGACGCGAGTACTGTATCCATTCGCAGGCGTACTAGGTCAACATTATGATGGGATTTTCCACCCGATCATCTACGTGAGCCGGAAAATCACACCTAATGAGTCGAAGTACGGAGTCTCTGAATTGGAGGGGTTAAGTATCATCTACTGTGTCCGTAAACTTCATAGGTTTTTGGCAGGGACACATTTTGTCATTGAGACTGATAATTCCCCACTCACCGTCATGGAATCAGGAGTCCACAGAAACAACCGTATTTATAGATGGTCTCTGATTTTTCAAAACTACTCTTTTACCATCAAGCACATTAAGGGTAGAATGAACTTACTTGCTGACACTTTCAGGAGACCCTCTGACGTCGACATACCTGAAATAACGCAGAGGAATGAGCCAACATCACCATAGTCAATGACATTATAATTAATTTGTGTCCAGACTGGGATGTTACAGAAACTATAGTTCTCATAGATTTGCGTGTCACCATAAAGAGAACTGTGCATAGAACTGTGTCATTATGAATTGAAACGGACAAGCACATCATGATTTCGCTACGCCGTTATTTATTATACTCGACACAACATATAGAGACTAAACCCAGGATCATCACGAAGATAAAAATTTTTAAATAACATTGTGAAATAGAGTGATATTCATTTCAAGGAACGCGACTTTACCACCAAACCTAAATTTAGTTAGAAATATATTGTGATATGTATTATAATATGTTTTTATTGCAGATACATAAAGTTTAAAATCTTTGTTAGAATAACATAACTTATAAAAACATTCCCATTTTTCTTAATGATAGGAAATTAATAGTATTTACTTTCTAAATTTAAATTACATTTAGTTAAGAAAGGATACATCTAAAACTACGAAACCATATTCATTAATTTCATAAGTACATTAGCAATTCATCTTTAAGTACTTACATTTTAGTATAAGTTAGTTAAATAAATCATCACTTAAATTTAGACCATTATTTGAAGCTTACATCATCATACTTACAAATACACTAAGGTAATTAACACATTTTACCCCATTTCATTCATTTACTTAGATTATTTCCCTTAGCTTAGTTCATACCTTTAGTTATCTTAGCTCAGTCCACTAAATTACAATAGGATAGGTAAATTAGTCATCATACCAGGATTGATTACAAACAATCCTTGCAACCATGTATATAATCTTTGTACACACCATGACTAGTGCGAAAACATAGCACAGTCATACGGCTCTATAACTCTGTAAACTGAGCCCAAAGTTAATGTAAATATTTTTTGCATTCAATTTCTCTTGACAACAATATTTTAATAACATTTTGGTTTTTAAACTAATGTGGAATGAATGTGTGAGAAAAAGGAGAGAGAAAGAAATTGAGTGAAAGGATTAAAAACACATGAGTGAAACATCAGTGCGACATTTTTCCGCACAGCGCGAGTTTTTGTAATTTGTCTTCGTTCCATTTGTGTAGCACACGTGTTGTCTATTTTTATGTGTGTGATAACCACAAATACATGGCAGGTAAGGAAACATATTTTAAGCTTCCTAAACCGGCAAGGCAGTCATGAATCAGGCATACGCACTCATTTGTGACTGCATTAAACCGTTTTATGGCGCTTGAAACACAACACTCAACTAAATTATAGACATACACACATGTTTGTAATTTACACATACTTTAATTATAAACAAACACGCAAACAACCAGGAATACTTTCAGATAAACATGCATACAGCAGTCACTGGAAAGGGGCTTAACTCTAAACAGGGGACATTACAGACTCACGAAACTCTGGTATAACATTGAAAGATGTTTTCACAAACGGAAGTTAGATAGGTGAAAAACTAGCACACACAGCATGTAGACGAGTTGGATTAACATTATATGGGGGGGGGGGGGCATGAATATTATTCATGTATTATACCCATAACAGGGACAATCTGTTCGGGTTGTCAGTTATTGGCAATAGGAGAAGCAGGTCCTAAAAAGACAACGGCTTCGGTTCGCACAGCTCACAGAAATATAGTGAAAGGAGAGCGGTAGCTCTGGCCAACAATACAGATGTGTTGTGATAATGATTAGCCAGTGGATGCATACAACAGTGTGACATCAGACAGTAGTAGTCAGTCATGATACCCAGAACATTGTTAGCAACCTCAACCAGCTCTTGACAAAATTAGACAGCCTAATTTTTAAGAGAACCACATTGCGTCACACCCATAACCTAAAATTGGTGATGCAACACAGAGGGGAGTAGAGTATGTCAAGAA
Source organism: Cepaea nemoralis (assembly GCA_014155875.1). NCBI lineage: Eukaryota > Metazoa > Mollusca > Gastropoda > Stylommatophora > Helicidae > Cepaea > Cepaea nemoralis. Next base: position 1,020,657 of record JACEFZ010025243.1, on the reverse strand, counting down.
GCTGAGGACAGAAGCAACAGAAAGATATAAGTTAGGGATAAGACTAAGATAGGATAGAGATAACATCCCTAAACAGGGGATAGAGATTCAAGGGACAAATGTAGAAGATAGAACTCTTAAGCAGTTATCCAACAGGACACGCACGTGTCATAAAGAGGACACTGCAGGACATGACAGGGATTTACTCCCAGGTTAGAGGAGGAGACAATAAACACGGGAAGTACCCGTAAACAGCGTTAACTAGAGCACAGTAGCTGGTGACAGGCTACTGTACTACGTGCGAGGTAACCGAGCACGCAATAGTGCTGGCGCACGAAGATTCACAAGTCCGCAGCTGGACAACGCTGCTAAGTTTAGCCAGACGGGACTGGACAGCTCAGCAGACAGGTCGATGTATTTGCCCTGACCATTGTATAGTTTTCAGGGCACAGTAGTATAGTGACTTACGCTAGGATAGATAGAGATTGTGCTTAGCAGTATTATAAATGTATAATGTGATGATGTGTTGATGATATATGCATGTTCATGTGAGCTCGTGGAGCCAATTTTAATCAGTGCGCAATAAAGCGAATTTACCCTTTGTACACCTACGAGTTGATATTCGTGAGGTACAAATGAAGAATCCCTGTATGCCTGTCTAAACTAGGTTGTTGACACTGTCATATATATAAAACACGATGTATTTATGTGTGTCCGTTCTTTATGAACCGACCTACCGACCGACCGGCCGACCTGCCGACCGACCGACCGACCGACCGACCGACAGACAGACAGACAGACAGACAGACAGACATACAGACAGACAGACAGACAGACAGACAGACAGACAGATAGTCGGGAACGGAAACGGGAGTTTATATGACAACTTATATGAATTAAATGAAATGCTCCCCTCCAGGGGCTGGGCGAAGCCTTGCAGCGCCAAACAGATAGATAGATAGATAGATAGATAGATAGATAGATAGATAGATAGATAGATAGATAGATAGATAGATAGATAGATAGATAGATCCCCGCCAGGGTCTGGGCAAAGCCCGGCCAGGTCAGCTAGTATATATATATATATATATATATATATATATATATATATATATATATATATATATATATATATATATATATATATATATATATGAGAGGAAGTCCGTGTTTACCTTTTTAAAGGCCTACAATTGATGACGAAGTGAATGCATGACTCCCCACGGCCACCGCGGCTTTTGGCAGACTGTACACACATATATATATATATATATATATATATATATATATATATATATATATATATATATATATATATATATATATATATATATATATATATATTTGTTGCATATCCCTTACTGGACGTTGCAGTCAACACCAGCATTTTTCAGCTGCTGTTTTTACGTTCAGTAGTTTGCCATTGCTTTCTGAACGATCGGCTCTCATACCCCCGTAAGTTACCAGCGCGACGCGAACCGCTGCCGATTCTCGCAGCTGCTTTTTCCCCAAGTGGATATACGGGATTACGAACAATGTCGTTAACCCCTTGGCCAGGGAGAATATATATCAGGTCTTAGTAAAATATGTCTAAGTTATCGTGTGATGGTACTACCTGCTTTCTGTTAGAACCGAGTGTTGGGCGCCGCTTACCAAACCTAACATCCCACGGTGTGCCAGCGGCTTAGAGGAGAGGAGCACAGTTGGGTGTGTGTAAACCTTACCCTAGGGCCAGTAAATGCAACCTAAAGGATATATTTCATGGCAGGGCAGACCAGATCCTAAGACTTGTTGAGCAACTTGTCTAGGATGTAAGCTCCCACAGGCGGAAAGAATTATTTTGCTGATACGGGAGCTTCTACAGCTTGTCTTGTTCCTGGCTTATTAGTGTTACTTTTCTTCTGGAGCAAACTAGGCAGACCGATAGAGGAATCATGCTGTGTGGGCAACATAAGGTCTCTAAATTAAGGCGTTGTGCTATTGGGGAGTATAGTTCCATTTTACAAACTATCGTCTGTCAAAACGGCAAGGTGCCAGTCAGTCACGTAACAGACATTAAGTGCACTATTAATGAACTTGCGTCTGGCAAGACTCCAGTAGGTGGATGGGCTTCCAATGGAGGATATCAAAAGTGGGCACGACGCACTCAATTTACAGGTAACCCAGCTAATATAGCTGTTCTGGCGAGAAGGACAAGTACCACAGGATTTTAAAAATGCAAGCATCATAACTCTGTACAAGAACAAGGAGAATCTGAGTGACAGTAATAAGTATTGGGGTATCTCATGTCTTCAATATTAGAATAATGTCTCTTGCACATCATCGTGTGACATAGGACACTTGCAGATAGTGTCCATTGCGAATAGTATGCAAGTTGATGTCGGAATATCGCTGATCTAATGTTATGCATTTTCCGCTCCATATGTGTTGTTAAGCTTGTATGACTTGTCGCTAAGCTTGTATGACTTGACGCAAAGCTGCCTCAACCCTGAATGCGGGTTTTTTTTTTCCCCAAATCGGTCGTGATGGTTTTCTTCTTGGTAACCCGAGTTTGTGTCACTAGAACTCACTTGCTAGCCGCTTGACTTATTTACTGGACATGCCACATATGTGTGTATTGCAATGGTGTGTATCAGTTGAATTGTTGTGTACCTGTCTTTAATTATTTACATAATTGACTCGCTCTCTCTCTCTCTCTCTCTCTCTCTCTCTCTCTCTATATATATATATATATATATATATATATATATATATATATATATATATATATATATATATATATATATATATATATATATATATATATATATCTGGTCGTAAACTACCAGGCTGAGAAAACTGGGAGCCAAGATCATTTTTACAAATTCGCCACGATGCGGATACTAACTCATGACCACCCCAGCGACTAGCCACTGCTCTACTCTTGATTCTTCTTGAATAAAGTATATCAGAAAAAGAAACATAATGCTGCTCACATCAGAATAGCGAACACTGTTTCAATGAACAAGCTCGCTAATCCACACACCATTAAGGAATAACCTTGCATGCAGGAGTAGAATGTGTCATAAGGTTTTAACGGAATGCGTGAAGTTGTTATGTTACACATGTTGTTTTGGGTATATCCCTTGCAGAACGTTGCAGTCAACATCAGAATTTTTCAGCTGCTGTTAATATACAGCCATGATTACGCTCAGTAGTTTGTTACTCATTGGCCGTATCGAATAAATCATCATCATGTTCCATCCATCATGTGCCATCTCGATTGGCGTGGGCATGTCACTCGATCACCATAGTCGTGGATCAGCTCCGTGTTTCTGTCGCGACCATGCCACGTGGCCAAGCCATCCAGGTATTTACTTCTCTATCTTCCTCTTGGTCTCTTCCCTTTGATCTTGCCAGTTGTCATCAAGTTCTCCAATTCATTTCTTCTCATAACTTGCCCAAAAAATGTTGACTGTCTATGTCTAATGTTTCTAATCAGTTTATGATCTTCATTTGTTTCTTGAAGGACTTTTTCATTGGTTTTTCTGTCTGTCCTTGGTATTCTTTGCATTTTCCTCAGAAACCACATTTCAACAGCCATCAGATGTTTTTCAGCTTGTCTGCTCATTGTCCATGCTTCACATCCATACAAAAGTATATGTTGTATGTAGCACCTCAACACTCTTTTTCTCGTTTCAGTTGGTATCATTTTATTGGTCAGTATGTTTTTCATCTTGCAAAGGCTACCTTCGCAATGGCAATTCTTGTTCTATTCTCGCCAAAGCATCTCCCATCAGATGTTATGACTGTTCCGAGATAAATGTACCGATTCACGTGCTTAAGAATATCTCCATTTATTCGTATATCACATTGGGGAATTTCCTTCTTTCCAGAGACTACCATAATCGGTGTCTTCTTACAATTTAATTCCAACTCTAGTTGTTCACTGTGTGCAATAACCGCATCTAATAAATTGTGCAGGTCTATTCATTGTCTGCAATCAAGACTATCATCTGCATATCTAATGTTATTGATGTATCGTCTCCCAATGTTGATTCCTTCCATGTCTTCTATATTTCTGAAAATATGTTCACTATACAGGTGAAAAAGATCTGGAGACATTACATATCCCTGTGTCACACCTTTTTTTAATAGGCTGATATACACCTATTTCATTATCAATTCTGATGGTAGCTTGTTGTTTCCAATACATGTTTTTACACGTCTAAGGTCTTTTCCATCAATTTGTAGATCTTGAAGCATCCTTATCATGTTGACGTGTCTCACTTTATCGAAAGCCTTTAAGTAGTCAATAAAACAAAGGTGTAGATCTTTGTTTAACTCTACAGAACGTTCAATTACTGTTCTCAATATATACACAGCATTTACTATACCCTTGCCTTCTACAAACCCACATTGCTCTTCTCCTATTTCAGGTTGTTTTCTTCCTAACTCTTTGCATGATAATTCTCAGCAAAATCTTCGTGATGTGGCTCATGATACTAATTGTTCGATGCTGATCACATTCCAAGGCTCCTGATTTCATCGGGATTGCAATAAATATAGAATTACATAATTCAGGAAGTATATCTCCAGTTTCATATATTGCGTTCAGCAGTCTGGTGACTTGGTCTATTCCATATTCTTCTAAGGCATTGATCATTTTTGTTGTGGTGTTTTCTGTGCCCAGGGTCTTGTCAGTTTTCATATGGTTAAGAGCATTCTGATGTTCTGTCTTCAGATCTGATGGTCCTTCATTCTTATTCCGATGATAATACTGTTCTTCCCTTGTATCATCATAAAGGTCTTTCACACAATCTGACCACGCAGGTAACATCTGATCTTTTTATAATATGACTTTGCCATTTTTTGGTTTTTGGGCAATTCGTTGATGTGTGTGTACTTTTGTTTAGTGATGTCATTAATTCTTTTGCGCATTAATTTGGTATTCCGGGTTTTGTGTTGGTTTTCAATTTCCATGCAATTTTCCTCAAGCCATGTTTCTTTTGCCTCTTTGCATAGCTTCCTAATTTTTGTTATTTTTGGTATTTCTTCTTATTTCCATGAGTTTTAAGATGTCTTCCGTCATCAATTTCTTCCGTCCCATTATCTTTATTTTTGGTATGTTTGTTTATGCAGTTTGGTTGACTGATTGCTTTAATATTTCCCATTGGTCGCAGACATCTTGAAATAATATTTCCATATCGGACAATGCATCAAATCTGTTCTTTACCTGTAGGTTGAATTTATCTTTTATCTCCTCACTTTTCAGTGTTCGTATATCAAATCTTGTGTTTCTTGTGTATATTTGACTTTCTTTAATTGTTTATGTATATTGCTTTAGATTAATCTATGGTGGCTGTAGCAGTCTGCCCTTGGTATAGTTTTTGCGACTTCTAAGGCATTTCTAAATTTTCTGTTGATGAAAATGTAATCAGTCTGATTCTTGATCTTATGATCAGGGCTCCTCCATGTCCATAATTTCCTTTGGTAATCACATCATGCTCGTTTGCCCACTGTTCAAGTCTGCAACCTCTTTCATTCTGTTCCCCTAGTCCATACTTGCCTACTATGCATCCGTCCTGTTGATTTCCAACTTTGGCATTCAAGTCACCCATTATGATATTTACTTCAGAATTCTTGCATTTCTTGAAGGCATTCTCTAAATCATTATAAAATGTATCAATGCTGTCACTTCTGTCTGCTGTTGGTGCGTAAACTTTTATGACATTGACATCAAAAGGTCTTCTACTAAACTTCACCAGTACCACTCTGTCTGATACAACCCAATATCCTTTGACCATCATGTTACACATTGGAAATGTCAAATAAATCATCAGCATCTTACACATAACACATATTAAATATATCATCATCATGTCACATATTGGACATGTCAAATATACCATTATTGTTCCACGCATTGGGCTTGTCAAAGTTAACATCAACATGTCACTCATTGGACATATAAAATACTTCATCATCATGTTACTGATACATTACAGGACGTCGTGCTTATCGCGGCGCGTCGAAAAGCCTCTCGATCTCTAGCCAATTCCCTTGCCTCATGCCCACTCATGCCCGACGTATCTCCAAAGCCCTGAGTCCATCTCCCAGCCTTTCGACCTCTCCCGCTTCTTCCATAAACCACACCTTCCATAACTGTCCTGTCCAGTCCACTGTAGCGTTCGTAGTGGCCAATGTGTTGTAGTTTCCCAAACATGATAATGTTTATGAATCATGTTTCTTTTATGATGAGAATCACAACGAAAACAATATATTTTTTTTTAGATATCATATTTGTCCTTGATACAACACGTATCTACGTTCATATAATTAAACCTACTTGAAAGGATAATACATGTATTTATTTTGTTTTTGAATATAGTATACATCAAAACAAGCACATACTTGGTTTATTAATGTATTACATACAATTATACAGTAAGTATTCTTTAGTCAGTAACTGAGACAGTGGCAAATTATTAAGTGGAATCTTTGTCGCACATTTTGACACTGACATTGTGAAAGCTTTTATTCTAAAATATAACTCTTATTAAATAGTATACGTACTGTTACTATTTAATTACATGCGTAGCGTTTTTATATGATATCTTATGTTTGAACGCCCGTTCTATTAGCTATAATAATTTTGATGCAATTATGCTAAGCTAAAATACTGCTTTTTGTAGCTGTCTACATTGTTATTTATGTAAGTATTAATCTGCGGGTTGTGAGAGTTGAATTAACTATAATTTAATGGTTATGTTGTACACGCAATATAAGTATGTCATTGCATTGTTAAATAATACATGTTTATGACTGTGACTACGTTATGGCTTTTCTGATAGTCAGAATCATTTGCCGTGATATGCAGTTGATATTCTGAGTTATGCATTGAAAATAAAACGTATGAGCAAATAACAAATACCGCGTACACATTGCCATAGACAATGCCAGAAATAGGTAACTCTTCTATTCTAGAGGTACCTGACGACACTGTTGTCATAGACAGTATAGTTATTCTGATATACAAATATGTTGTTTTTGCAGTGTTAAGACAAGCAATAAATATATTCGGTATCGTCACAAACACTATCAACATCATCTGTTTTGTTAAACAAGGTTTCAAAGACTCAATCAACGTCAGTCTTATAGGTATAATAGTAATTTTAGTTAGTTAGTTCGTTAGTTAGTCGACACATCATCCTCATTGTACATCGATCCATTCAGCCCGTAAGTGCTCGGATCCCCTCTTCAGCAAATCCCGCAGCGTGTATGAATGTATTTATTATTATGTAAAGGAGTAAAAATAAGTGGAGAATATTAAATGCCAAGAGATAATTAAAACATCAGATGGGATATGCACAATGGAGATTAAGAACATACTAGGGAAAATAAAAGCAGCATTTCAGAAAGTGAAAAGTAGTCTGCAATAAATCACTATTATTGAATGTAAGTAGGAGATTGCTTAAATGATAAATGCTACCTAAAGCCTGTTTTGCTTTATGGCAGTGAATTTTCGAATGGAAATGAACAAATTAGAAAGACCTTGGAAGCAACGGAGATGTGGTTCCTTGGCCTGTCAGAGTAACTAACACCGATTGACTGAAATAGGTGAATGAACATAGATCATTATATACATCAATAAGAAAGAGGCAAACGGCTTTCTTTGGTCATGTGATCTGAAGAGGCAGTGGAGAATATCGTGACAACGGGAAAGATCAAGCGGGAGAGAGGCAGAGGCAGACCAAGAGAAATGATGATGGATGGACAAAGACAGGGACGTGGGGGAATATCTCTAGCAGAGTTGATCCAGAACACCAAAGACCGCGAACTGTGGAGAGACATGAACGCCTACGCTAGCCGACAGAGCACTTGATGATGATGAACAGTTACATGTTGTTAGACGCAATTTGTTTAGGAAAGTCAATAAGTTACACACCTATATGGGGAAACTAGACATGGTTTAAATATGTGATTTATTGGCTGAACCATCAGCTGTGCTATTGCCTTAATAGATGTCCGTAATTTTGTGACCAAAACGCCACATTGCTGATAATTAACATTACAACAAAGTATCACACAATCGTTATTCTTGTAACCGCATATTGTGTATGTGTGTTTATGTGCAACATATGTAACCAAATATGTATTATATGTTTGTTTGTTTTGGTTGTTTTTGTTTGTTTTTTGCATATCCTATTTACAGCACATCACTGTCAACACACGCACTGCTGTTGTTGATGTCTTGGCAAGTTTACGTTCAGTAGTTTGCCACTGCTTTCTGAACAACTGGCTCCAATACCAACACGTTAAAATCCAGCGCGACGTGGTCTGCTGCCAAATCGATCGCAGCTGTGTTTCGAGCGCAGGTAAGCGGAATTACGAACCGCGTCCGTAACGTCTTTGCTACGGAGACGGTATTATATGGTTACTATAATTAAAATAACATGATCAATCAATCATGTGCCATGCCGGAAAGCGTGGGCGGTCATGACTCGCCATTTCACTCGATCACCAGTGTCGTGGATCAGCTCAGTGTTCCTGTCTCGTCCATGCCATGTGGCCAAGCCATCCAGATATTTTCCTCTCGGTCTTCCTCTTGGTCTGTTCCCCTCGATCTTGCCGGTTGTCACTAAGTTCTCCAATCCATTTCTTCTCATAACATGTTAAAACTTTTTTGACTGTCTACGTCTAATTGCTCTAATCAGTTTACGATGTTCATTTGTCTCCTGTAGTACTTGGTCATTGGTTTTTCTGTCTGTCCATGGTATTCTTTGCATTTTCCGCAGAAACCACATTTCTGCAGCCATCAGATGCTTTTCAGCTTGACTGCCCATTGTCCAAGTTTCACATCCATACAAAATAACAGGCTCTATGTATCCCCTCAACACTCTTTTTCTCGTTTCAATTGACATCTTTTTATTGGTCAGAATGTTTTTCATCTTGCTAAAGGCTACTTTCGCCATGGCGATTCTTGTTCTAATCTCTTCAAGGCATCTCCCATCAGATGGTATAACTGTTCCAAGATAACATGATACTCTGACGTAATTTCTATTCTCGGTCTATAAGTTATAAGTTACGAACAAACATAACTGCACTCAGGACATTCCCACACGTGCTCCGTCCCCTCGTTTAACAGCCAGCGAAGAGACATTCTGCTAATCGTTCCACCTGCCATCTGTTTGAAAGTTCTCCTGGTCTTCCCTCTAAGTTTTTAGATTCATCCAGAACTCCTGCCCATCCCCCGCAATATCATTCTCTCCACATGCGGGTTCTCAGTCTGTTCCACCGCTTTCTCGACCTGGTGCCACAGGCACCCAATCATCTCTCCTGTGTCCATAGGTAATATACGACAGAGATGTGCATTCCCTGCCAGCCTATCAGTCTGTTCCTTCCCCCGCACCCCCGCATGACCAGGGTAGAAAATCTATACATTTCTCTCAATCTGTGACCTCTGAAGCGAAGCAAGACATTCTACACTAAGCATTCCTTTCTCCACTTTACTAAGTATACTCCATGAGTCCGTAATGAGTACAGTGTGTTTTGCTGCAGTCTACTCCAACCATCGGAAGGCTGCTGTTACTGCTTCCTCCTTAATTCTTGTACTCGGGAATATGTTTGTAAGCCTGTATGTTTTGGCAATGGGCAGGTCTGATTAGTTGGGCATTATTTCTCCACCTCAGTTTTCAATACCTTTCGGGTAACTAGGGATATAATACATTTACTGGTCACTTCGTGTGGTATTCCTTTCACCTTTTGGGGTCGACCTGTCCCGGTTTGAGAACATGTGGTTTTAAACTGGTTCATTGGCTCAGGTAAAATGCGTTCTGTGTGACATTATACTATTTTCGTGCCAACACTTTTCTCTGGGTTGTAACTATTTGAGCGTGATGTTGCAGTAGTAACAGGAGTATTTTTTTTATTTTATGTTTTTTTTTTTTTGGGGGGGGGGGGGGGAATCTCGTATGGATCTCGTATTCATGTTTTCAAGAAGATTGAGAAGCGGCATTATAGAATCACTCGGAAACGTATCGTAGCAATATATACATTCACAATATATAATACATGGAGCACGTACATTCCTTTATCGAATAATTGTCTTAACGGTTGTGAAAATCCCTTACTATTTAACCAGCACCAATGGCGTATATTTGCAATGGTTTACAAGTTTGGCCTCTAAGTACCGACTATTGTACGTTACACGTGTTAATAAAGCTGTGTTTAATTTGTCCTAGGCTTATCCATTTCTGATCTATGCAGTCTCATATGTATGGTTGGTATATGCATCTTTCTATTCCCTGCATTCGACGAGGCGGATTTCCCCTTTGTCAGTATCGACGTGATATATCTTGTATTTTCAATGCCATATTTCACCTTCACTCGAATCAGCAGTTGTATCACGGCTATGATTGCAATTGAAAAATGCTTCAGCGTTGTGGCTCCTTTAAAGGTAAGTGATTAAATGTAAAGAATTCCTTCTCGTAGCTTCCACAATTTATTTTCCATTGCTTTATAATCGTAAGTTCTAGATATTGTGCATTTTAATTTATATAATGAAAATAACCACCTGTGAATCACGTTCGACTGAAGCCCGTCATTCAGGGACAATGTGAAAGCACCTGTTATAAGATCTAAGAAAGGACTCGGTGCGCTGAATATCATGGCATTAATGGACATGAAACAAAGAATGTTTTCAAACTCTATTAACATCTGTTTCTCTCAGTTATTGAAAATTTATTGGGACTGCTCACAGTGTCAGAATGTCAGCTGGTGAAGGTCAAATGCAGAATGAAGTTGTGTGGGTGATAATTGGATACAAAAGGGACACGCTGCGCTGGTAGTGTGTATGCGGTACATCTTAGCCTTACCCGCGGTAGCATACAGGCTCACGGTGCTGTAGCCTAAATCATATCTCCGATTAGCTGCTGCCACGGAACACACCTAGCTAGCATGCTAGCATATTGGGCATTGGGGCACAAGCGTGAGTAGAGATAGTGCGGGTTGTATAGAGACAGTGGAGAAACATGATAACATGTATGCAACATCAGTCTGCAGCCTGATTGGCTTAATGAAGTAATGCTTCAATAAATGAATGCATCAATCAATTAATGACTGAATGAAAACACTTGGTTCAATGCAATAATGTGTTTATCATCAGTAATTGAAATAAAGCCTAATGTCATGCACTAATCTCTTATTACGTTTATAACTTAATTTATGACTGAACGTTTAGTAACAATAATAATTTATGTTTAGTATGCAACATGACTACAGTCTTACCACAATACAACTATCCAAAACTTGAACTTTATGGTAAAATAATATGAGAACAACACATTTTATGGAGTATCTATGTGCACATTTGTAACAACCCCCCCCCCCCCCCCCCGAGTTGTATAGTTAATCAGTTTCCAAACATGCATACGCATACGAAAAAACAAAAACAAAAAAAAGACTTCTATCATCATTTAACTAATGGTGAGCACAGAATTCATTGTTGAACCTTGCCGTCTTGACAGACGATAGCCTTTTACAGTTTGATTTAATCATTGGCACCTTGCCGCACCTTGCCGTCTTGACAGACGATAGTTTGTGCTTTAAAAAGGCATAATAACTTTTAACTATGGCGGTAGCGAGTGTGACTGATAAGGCCAATTTGCGCTGTAAATGTCCGTTCACAGTGGGTGCATGTGAACACGTGGTCATTTCCACCATCATGCACCATCTTACGTCTCAAACGCTTGGTGTGTGACTTTTCTGCAATAATTTTCTCCTTTGACTTTATTCCATTTCTGATATTTGCCCTCCATGCAACACGTTCAGCGGCGACTTGCTCCCAATGTGCATTAGCAATGCCTGTATCACTCATGTCCCGCTTACACACATCTTTGTATCGTAGTAGAGGCCGACCCTGAGATCTCTTACCCATCTGTAATTCACCAAAAAAGATATCCTTTGGTATTCTACCATCATCCATCCTCCTAAGATGTCCTATCCATCTAAGTCTACGAAGACTGAGCATGGAATAAACTGTCACACAACCTGATCTTTCCAATACTTCAGTATTTGTGATTTTGTCTTGCCACTTAATACCAAGAATTCTTCGCAGACACCGCATATGAAAGCTGTTTAAGTTGTTCTCTTGGTGTGAGTAAGTTGTCCAGGTTTCACTGCCATAGAGAAGAGTACTAAGGACACATGCTTGATAGACAAGGACTTTTGTTTTAGCAGTAAGCTTCCTGTTCTCCCAGACTCTTTTTCTTAACCTGTTCATTGTTGTTGCTGCCTTACCAATCCGGATGTTGATTTCCTGATCTAGGGATAATTTGCTATTTACCACTGATCCTAGATATGTAAAATGGTCTACTATCTCTAGTTCGGCGTCGTCAATAAAGATTGATGGTACCCCATTTGCACCTTGTGACATAATCTGTGTCTTCTTTTTGCTAATTGTTAAACCAAATTCAGAACAAGCATTGGAGAATGCAGATAGTAGACATTGCAATTCTTCCTCAGAGTGGGTCGTAACTGCAGCATCATCTGCAAAAAGCAACTCTCTGATCAGTACCCTCCTAATTTTGGTCTTAGCCTTCAATCTCTGAGCATTGTAGAGGCCGCCATCTGAGCGTGAGTGAATGTATATACCACCATCCTGATCATGAAATGCATATTTCAGTAGAAGTGAAAAGTATATTCCAAAGAGGGTGGGAGCTAGTACACAACCTTGCTTAACTCCACTCTTGATTTCAAATTCTTCAGAAGTTGCACCATCAAACTTGATTATACCCTTCATGCCTGTGTGGAACGATTCCACAATAGACAGAAGAGTTGGTGGGCAGCCAATCTTCTATAGTGCCTTGAACAGACCCTCACGACTGACCAAATCAAATGCCTTTGTGAGGTCGATGAAGGCAATAAACAGTGGTTGATTCTGTTCACGGCATTTTTCTTGCATTTGTCGCAATGAGAATATCATATCAGTGGTAGACCGGTTCTGTCGAAAGCCACACTGTGATTCGGGGTAGACTTGATCTCCTAGGACTTGAAGTCTGCGCAGAACAATTCTGGCAAATACTTTTCCAACAATACACAGAAGTGAGATACCCCTATAGTTGTTGCAGTCGCTCCGATCACCCTTGTTCTTGTACAGTGTTATGATGCTTGAATCTTTGAAATCCTGTGGGACTTGTCCTTCACGCCAGCATAGCTCTATTAGCTGGTGGATCTGTATAGTGAGTGTGTCTTGCCCACTCCTGATAACCTCTATTGGAATCCCATCCTTACCTGGAGCCTTGCCAGATGCAAGTTCATTTATAGCACACTTAACTTCTGTTATGGTGGGAAGTGTGTCCAGGTGGTCAAGAGTTGGTAGAGCCTCTATGGCGTTGAGGGCATCATCCGCTAGTTTGGTCTCACTTGAGTAAAGCTCCAAATAGTGCTCTACCCATCTGTCCATCTGCTGTTTCTTATCAGTGATGATTTCTCCAGTCAAGGTTTTCAATGGTGCACTTCTTTTGATCACTGGACCGCAGGCTTTCTTTAATCCTTCATACATGCTTCTTATGTCTCCCTTATCACTTGCGATTTGAATGGACTCACATAACTTGATCCAATAATCATTTGCACACTGCCTGGCAGCCTTTTGCACATCCTTCCTTGCTTGCCTAATCTCACTCAGAGTGTTACGCGTTGGTCTTTCCTTGTTTCTTAAGAGAGTGTCAAAGACTCGACCGCATCCCCTCCGCCAGGAAGAGCAGTCAATCTTGAAGAGGCCAGGAGGTGATACGGTGCCCGAGGTAAGGGCAGGGGAGATGAGGTAATGGGAGATGGTTATCCATTCCCTCATGAGACACGCAGGCGTTGTTCAGAGAGTTAGCACTCTAATCACGATAGCATCACGCCTCGTGGTAGCCACGGAGAAGTTGAGTATCCACTCAACATACCACGTCTGCGATCAGCGTGCCATGTGAGGCAACACGCACCAAGGTCAAGGTCGATCCGCGTGGTGTGTGACCACGGGATGAAAGGACGTCAGACGGGAGGACAGGACTTGTAGTGTGCACCTCGTTAGAGTAGCGATAGGGGTTTTGTGTTTAACTAAATAGATAGAGAGTTAGCATAGGCATTAGCAACTAGTGATAGATAATTTCTGTGGCTTTATGTTGTGTGTTTACTAGCGACTGTTACCTGCTTGTAGCGAGCCAACGGCAATAAAATGTACCAGTTATTGTCCTCGCACACGACTTGCAAGTTTCTTGTTTGGTGTGGGAGAAGTATCCGATAGTGCCTGTCAGTTGAGTTGTTGACAGGCAAGGATAATTGTGGTGTCAGAAGTGGTGCTTGAACGAAAGTTCAAGCTAATCCACTCAGCCACGGCTCTGGACTAGGATCTAATTTGTGTCAGTGACGGTAATCTGTGCAGACGAGAACAATTTGCGGGCTAGAAAATGTGCCGATCGTGACGAAATAGATTGTTTAATTGTGCTTATGAAATGTTTATTTAGTGAAATCATGTATTCTTCAAAGCTGTAAGTAGTAATATTCTTATTTGCTCATATTTATTTATGTATTTACCAATTTATTTATAAATAAGCACCAAACATGATTCATGGCGGAGCGATACACAGCCAGCCGACAATATCGATTTTGAAAACTAAAAATAGCGCTGCGCCTCTGACGTAGAATGATTGACAAACAGTTGTCCTAGGTCATTTGCATACAGCAATCGAGTGTTTACAAAATCGCCAAGCGGCTGCTCGCCTGAATCTGTGCTTTATATTATTTGTTTATTTGAGTTATTAAATGAATATATTCATTGATTTAAACATTATGATGTTATTTTTATTTAGTTAAAAACAATTATTCATATTTTTGGTCCTACTTTCTCTTTATTTACCGTCACGATGGAACTATTTTTGGCCAAGCAGATGAGACTTGGCTGCACAACACTTACAGAAATTAACTAGGTTAGTAACAAAAGGCAAATACTGTTAGAACGAAGACAGGACATTGACATTAAATTTAATTAATACATATTCTAGTTGTTCGTGAGAAATTAAATGCAGCTAATGCAACAACAAGAGCAGACAGTGTGAAACATCAAGACACACGACAAGATGGGAGACTAATGGTGCATTCTCCAACTGGCACAGATGATACCAACAGACAGAAATTTATAGAACAGCAGAAAGTTGATCCTAGTGTGTCTCCATATTTAAAATTAATGAAAGAAAGATCTAAAGTGACCAAAAATGCCTCATGGTTCCTTAAACCTAATAATGGCTTTCTTACGAGATATTTTACATCTGAGAACCATGAGAATCAGCAAACGGTGCAACCTGTACAACACCGCTTAACTGTGCAAAAACCTGCACATGAGTCACCACTTGCTGGTCACCTGGCAAAAGACAAAACCAGGCCTAGATTCCAGACTCATGTTCATTGGCCAGAGTTTTGGAATGAGATTAAATTATTTTGTCGTAATGTATTTTCTTGTAATGTCTGTAAACAATTAGTACATAAGTTTAAGGGTAGACATCCTACAGCTAAAGTACTACCTACTACTCTGACTTCTAGACCTGTAAGAGGGAGGGTCAAATTTACCAATACACAAACAAGGGTGCTTGAACAATCGATGGTAAACCAGATCAAAACATGCATCGATTACTTCCAGACAAGCAAAATGGCAAGGACCATTCAATGTGTTACGTGACATTTCCAATGTTGACTATGGAATATCGATAAACAGTCACTTAAAGATATTTCATGTCAACATGTTAAAACTTTACTTTTCACAACAAGACACATAAGTAGAGACAGACGAACATAGTGCATCCACACCTAGTAATCAGACGACAGACATACACAACGCAACTACACGAGTTAGCGAGACTGGCAAATCCGACAATGTGCATACATTTAGTGAGCTTACAGTATACGCATGATATATGTTTCCATACGGATGACTGGACAACACACTGACTGAAACGAAGACATGTCTGTGACAGAGTGCGACTCTTCGGTCTCACTGTCAAACCGAGCAAAGTCAAATTAGGCCTAAAAGAAATGCATTTTTGGTTCATGTCATTTCTCAAGGTCAACTAAAGACTGACCTGAAAATTAGTACCAAAATTATGAATCTGACCATGTCTAACAGAAAGAAACAGGTCAGAATCCTTTTGGGATTAGTAAATTACTCAGAAATTATAATTCTATATTCCAATGTTTTAAAAGCATTTGTAAAATGAAATGTCAAAGATGCATTATTAATTTCTGCATTGTCAAAAATGAAAATCCTTTTTTGTAATATTCCAATCCTCCGCTCGCCTAATCCTAGGCTCGTTTATTATTCTAGGACAGATGCCAGCAGTACTAGGCCAATTTTTTGAGGGCATCTTCCACCCGAGTTGCTACGTGAGCCGTAAGATCACACCTGCTGAGTCCAGAGATTCCATATCACAGTTGCAACCCTAAGCGTCATCTATGCAGTGAGAAAGCTCCATCGAGTTCTGACGAATGTTCACTGCAGTGTCCAGACCAACAACTCCCCGATCACGGTCATACAGAGTGGTGTGCATCAAAATGACCGGATATACAGGTGGTCACTAATTTTACCATCTGGGGTAGAAATACCTGAAATCCCACATATAAATGTAGAGTGATAGTTAGTACATGAAGATATTATATTATTCTATGTAAAATAGGTTACATATACATCGACATTATGTGCTTAATCATGTACCAAGAACAGTGAACTATCATGTGTCCGTAGACATCAAGTGAAGAACTGTGCTGCAAAACGTAAATATCACCGTGTGAACAAGGACAGATAATTACCAACTAAGCTCCATTCCGGTGTATCATTTGTGTGAAGCGCAGAAAACAGTGTCAGAACAATGCTTAATTACAGACACAAAAAGACTGAGCTACGACACCAGCGAACTCTACACGTGCACTACCGATAGAACACTAGTATGACTGTGCAATGTATTTCAGATACCCAGGCAAAGTGTGTAGATATATTATGCCTATACAACCAATGTACAAACATGAAGGCAACAACTAACCTGAGGTAGCTGAATACCATGTACATAAACTTATTGTGATATGTAATATAATATTTTAAGATAGTGATAAATTAGATGTAGGTTAGGAAATATAAGAGTTCTCATTTATTTTAATAATGTAGGTAGTACAGTAATTAACCCATTAGAATTAAATTAGAATATTAATTTAGACGTAAAAATAGTTAATTACAAGCTAAATTAAAAGTTTGATAGGAATAGTACCATTTAGGTTGTTATATTTCACTTAGCTTCATTTCGGTTCAGTTCATTCCATCTTAATGAAGCCATACCACCTATCAAATATTACCATTTAGTAATATCATCATCTTACATCACAATAGGATAAAAAGATTAGATAAGTGGACATACATCATTTACACCATTTAGATTAAGAATATCACTCATATAATTCCTTTGTGCATTTAAAAACATTAGTTAGTAGAGTGTTAGAAAATTACATAATTGGTGTTCATTTTATCCATGTAATTAAGGTACATAACTCACGTCACATTAATTACATTTAAATAGTTGGATTACATCCCTTAGATTAGACAAACATAACGATTAATATAAACATATCATATAATTAACATGACAAAATTTAGTTAACACATTAAATACATGTTTATAGAATTAAGATTATTATGTTATGATTTAGAGTTGTAGTTAGTATAATATAATGGATGATGAGACCAAGGGGATACACCATCAACCCTTTCTCGTTCATGTAAATATAGTGTAAATACATGACTCGTGCAGCGATTTTCGCACAGTCATTGGGCTCAACTATCTCAAACTGAGCCAAACCTGTACAGTGTCACTCCAAGGTTTTTAAATAATCGGAAGGATGAATGTGGAAGGATAACAGATGTGTGACAGAATTAAGGATGAAATAAGTGTGACAGAAGTGTGAAAGTGAGAGCGAATGGAAAATAGACGGGAGAGAGTGAGATCAGTCAGCAAATTCTTCTGCTGCCTGGCACGACTTTTAATGCTTCTCTGTGTTACTGTTGGTTTTCGTTAATGAGAATGTGTTAGTGTGAATGTGTGTCGGTAAGATAGTTTAGAACTTAGATTACAGTATTTTGGGGTTTCATAACAAGGGAATGTAGTCACGAATTAGTGTTATACACCTGTTTGTGGCCACATTTAACCAAATTATGACACTTAAAAAACTAACATACATACACATAGGAGGTAGAAACATAGGTTAGAAGTTAGATTAGTAGGTTAATTACATCCAAACACACAAACAACCAGAAAAACAAACAGATAAATTACATACACTTTTTCTAGATCAAAGGGAGATAACTTCGGGTCAGGGGACATAATAGACAACGAAAAACTAACTTAACAGTGAAATAGGACTTTACACGCGGAAGCGAAGTAGGTAAAGCCTGTCGCACACACTCTTGTATAATGGTTGTTAAATATTATATGGGGGACATGAAGCAATTCATGTGTTGACCCTAAAAAAGTCAACTTTGTATGGGTAGTAAGTTAATTTACTATGTGAGGGCAGGTCTTATAAGACAACGGTCCGGTTCAGACATACCTCTAATAAATATAATATAGCATGTGAGAAGAGGGCTCACGCCAACCATTCAAGTTTGTGGCGATTGCCAGTAGCCAAGTAAAGTTCTGCTACATTGTGACAATAGTCAGTAGAAGTCTACTAGAGTGCCCAAAGCCAGGTTATCTAGAGTCTTTGACAAAAAAAATTAGAGACATTAAATTTTTTTTAGACACATCTTGCGTCACAACCAATGAGTGAAAGTTGATGACGCAACACAGGAGGGGTGGGTGTGTGTCAAAGACTCGACCGCATCCCCTCCGCCAGGAAGAGCAGTCAATCTTGAAGAGGCCAGGAGGTGATACGGTGCCCGAGGTAAGGGCAGGGGAGATGAGGTAATGGGAGATGGTTATCCATTCCCTCATGAGACACGCAGGCGTTGTTCAGAGAGTTAGCACTCTAATCACGATAGCATCACGCCTCGTGGTAGCCACGGAGAAGTTGAGTATCCACTCAACATACCACGTCTGCGATCAGCGTGCCATGTGAGGCAACACGCACCAAGGTCAAGGTCGATCCGCGTGGTGTGTGACCACGGGATGAAAGGACGTCAGACGGGAGGACAGGACTTGTAGTGTGCACCTCGTTAGAGTAGCGATAGGGGTTTTGTGTTTAACTAAATAGATAGAGAGTTAGCATAGGCATTAGCAACTAGTGATAGATAATTTCTGTGGCTTTATGTTGTGTGTTTACTAGCGACTGTTACCTGCTTGTAGCGAGCCAACGGCAATAAAATGTACCAGTTATTTTCCTCGCACACGACTTGCAAGTTTCTTGTTTGGTGTGGGAGAAGTATCCGATAGTGCCTGTCAGTTGAGTTGTTGACAGAGAGCTTTCTTCTTCTTATCAATCAAGGGCTGCAGAGTCTCGCTGTTGGCCGCAAACCAGTCCTGCCTCTTATGATCCACAGTGCCGTAAACCCCTACGGCAGTTTTATAAAGAGTTTCCTTAATTTGACCCCACTTTTCATTTACTGTACAATTTTCTGGTGTATCAGTGAAAGCGTCTTCAAGTTGCTGTTGAAACTGAAAGCACTTTTCAGGATCATGAGTGTTAATAATATTAATCCTGAGGCTAGATTTGTGTTTAGCTGTGTAGATTCTCTTTGGTCTCAGTCTAACCCTTGCAACAACCAAAGAATGATCCGTATCACAGTCAGCACTGTGGTAACTACGAGTCAATGATATATGGTTCAGATGTTGTCTCCGTGTGATGATGAAGTCCAGCTGGTGCTTATGGCCGGATATTGGATGTTTCCATGTGACCTTATGCATCTCTTTTGTTTTAAAAAAGGAGTTTGTAATACATAGGTCATTACTGGTGCAATGCTCCAGCAGCCTTTGCCCATTTCCATTCATGCGACCGATGTTGTATTTTCCAAGGCACACTGGCCATGAACTCGAGTCCTTGCCCACACGAGCATTGAAATCACCGAGCATATAAATGTAGTCAGATTTTGGAACTGCCTTGATCACGGAGTCTAACTCCTCATAGAACGAATCCTTAACATCATCAGAGGAATCGAGTGTCGGTGCATAAGCAGTAATAATGGTGGCAAACCCACAAGAGGTTGCCAAGCGCAGGGATAATAGTCTTTCATTTCCTCCTGCTGGAATTTCAATCATTCCCAGTAGCGAATTCTTCACTGCAAAGCCCACACCGTGTTGCCTTTTTTCTGCCTGCCCTCTACCCTTCCAGAAAAAGGTGTAGTTGTTTTCCCTGAGTGACCCTTCCTCAGCGAGGCGAGTCTCCTGCAGGCCAGCAATATCAATGTTTAGACGATTGAGTTCGCCATCAATCACAGCCGTTTTTCTCACATAGTCAATATTGGTCAAGTCAGTGGAAAATCCTGGACACATGGTTCTCACGTTCCAGGTTGCAAGCCGTAGCTTGAGGTTTCTATTTTTATTTTTGTTTGTACCTGGTGCATTGGTTTTACAGCCTGCGATTGAGATTTTGTCCTAGCCCCAAGCACCCATTGAAGCAGGCAGGCTGTGGCGGATCAGCACCCAATTGGCTGGGGGGTGCAAAGCTTGAGGCGGGCGGTAGCTGATCAGTGACACCTATAGGTGTCTCCCACCGTCAGAGGCAACGCGTGGCGCCCCATGTCTACGCCAACTGACAAGGACTTATAACCCGTAACAGTTGCCTCTCGCTTTGATTCCGAGACCAGTTAAGACCAGGGATGGAGTTATTGCCTCTCCATAGCACAAAGCCTGGGCTAAAATATAGAGATCATGTGTTACCCATGCAGCATGATCCCTCTCTCGGCCTGCCTAGTTTACTCCAGAGGAAAGGTAACACCCCTACATCTGGAACAAGACAAGCTGCAGAAGCTGCCGGATCAGCAAAGCAATGCTCTAACTGTCCGCCTGTCGGAGCTTCGATCCTAGACCAGTCGCCAACCAAGGCCTAGGGCCTGGTCTGCCCTGCCATGACATTTTGTCTTTAGCTTGCATTTCCTCGCACCAGGGTAAGGCTTGTACCCTCCCAATTGCGCTCTTCCGCCCGAAGCCGTTGGCACAATGTGGGGTGTCGGGTTTGGTAAGCGCCGCCCAACGTTCAGCGCTAACAGAAACCAGGTAGTACCGTCTACTGTTATACGGTAGCTCAGTCATATCTGACTAAGACCTGACACCAAATCTGATCTTGATTTAATACAGGCATAATAACTACAACCCTTGGCGGTAGCGAATGTGACTGATAAGACTCATATAGTGAGTAAGTGATAAGTAGCGTGTAAATGTTAGTTTACAATGGATGCATGTAAACACATGGTCATTTCCTCCATCACGCACAATCCTACGTCTCAATCAATAAGTGTGTGACCTGTCTGCAATCATGTTCTCCTTTGTCTTTATTCGATTTCTGATCTTTGCCCTCCATGCAACACGATCAGTGGCGACGTTCTCTTAATGTGCAATATCAATGCATGTATCAACCATGCCCCGCTTACACACATCTGTGTATCTTAGTAGAGATCGATGTCGGGTTCATCTGTAAAGATGTCCATTGGTATTCTGCCATCATCCATCCACCTAATGTGTGTGTGCTATCCATCTAAATCTTCAAAGACTGAGCATGGAACAGACCGTCACACAACCCGATCTTTCCAATACGTCTGGATTTGTGATTGTGTTTTACCACTTAATACCAAGTATTCTTCGCGGACACCGCACATGATAGTTGTTTAAACGTCTCTCTTGGTGTGAGTAAGTTGACCAGGCTTAACTGCCATAAAAAACTCTTAACTCCACTTTTGATTTCAAACTCTTCTGAAGTTTTACCATCAAATGTGATTGCACCCTTCATGCCTGAGTGGAACGATTCCACAATGGACAGAGGTGTTGGAGGGTGACATATCTTCTGTAATCCCTTAAATAGACCCTCACGGATAACCAAATAAATGCCTTTTTTGCAATCGTGATACACAATAAACAGTGATTGAAACTGTTCATGGCATTTTTTCTTGCAGTTGTCGCAAAGACAATATTATATCATTGGTAGACCGTTTCTGTTAAAAGCCACACTATGATTCGGGGTATATTTGATCTCCCAGGACCTGAACAATTCTGGCAAATATTTTCTCAACGATCCTTAGAAATGAGATACACGTATAGTACTTAAGTCACTCCGCTCTCCCTTGTTCGTGTGCATTGTTGTGACGCGTGAATCTTTGACATCCCGTGGGACTTTTTTGAAGTATCAGCGCTTGGTATTAATGCAGAAATGAAACTTAACACCACACCTATTATATTCGATTATAAATTTAATAAGTACTATTAAATGGATCAGATACATAGGGAATAACTAAAGCCATTAGAAATATGAAGCAAACATGTATTATTTGGCGTCTGCAAAAAAGAGACGGTCTAAACGGGTATTACATAATTAACAATGTTTAGTACAAGGCGATAACAAGTCAGATACCAGTGAACCAAGGTGTGAAAAAAAACAAATACTGGTTAGGTCGTACATTGAGAAACCTTGAGAATAGTATAGCTAGAAGGCCATTATCTGGAAACTGCAGGACAAAAGAAACAGAAGAAGACATAAAACACGCGGAGAAGAGATGTAGAGAAAAATGCATTATAAAGGGAAGATATTACAGTAGTTGCGTAGGATCTTTCTGGATAATAATGCTTGGAATGAATTTATTAAGGACATATGCACCAATGACGGATAGGGGCTACAGAAGAAGAAGACAGACAATTGTATCCTTTATTAAAATAAATTTTGCTAATCGACAAGGTTTGGTTGCGAACAATTTACATTTTAGTTGTGTTGAACCCCCTGACCACAATATTACACAAACATATACACACACTTGTACAATCACTTGTACACACACATATGTGTGTGTGTATTTGTGTGTGTGTGTGTAGGTTTCGAAGAGTCGAATGTATGTGTGTATGTCTTGAAACGGTGTACTCATTTCATATTTAGATATTTAATTGTAATAGTTTGGAAGTTATATCTTCCATTGTCATATCATCGTAATTATATGATAAGGAAAAAAAATATATTCATTTCATCTGTCTGTATTCTTTTCCAGGTCAAAAGCATAATCTTCCCAAGAAGAACGGCCGTTGCAGTTGTTTGCATATTTGCCGTACTCACATTCAGTGCTTCTCCTATATACGCTGTAAACAAACTTGATTTGGTATTTTCTCCGTTAAGAAATGCAACTCTTATTGGACTTGTTTCCCTAAATGGAAAAGTCCATGTGGAGCAGATAACTTTTTTAGTTAACTGCTTTGTTCCATTTTGTGCATTTATAATCGTTGCCTTGTGCACAGTGATTCTGTCAACGCAAATGCGTAAACAAACCGCATGGAGACAAACAACAATCGCTGTTGGCCAAGTTGACAGAATTTCCAGTCGTAACGAAAAAGTAGTAAAAATGGTGGTAACAATTTCCACTTTGTTTATAGTGTGTTTTATCCCTGCTACTATCATAATATTTGCACTTGCTTTTCAGCCCGCTTTATCAGTTAACGGGAAATATGTGAATATCACAATAGTGATCACTGGATTAAGTTATCTGTTGGAAGGAATAAACTCGTCTGTGAATATATTTATTTATTACCACATGAGTAGTAAATACAGAGATACATTTTGGAAGCTCTTCAGCTCAGAATTTCAAATTGTCTAACACAAGTATAATATTGCAGCAGCTTTGACGCATGTCGCCTGTTCAAACATCGACAATACAATGTACTCTTTCTTTATGTCCTTGCATTACCATTTATTACAAACTATATGATGGGAGCAACTAGCTCCCTTTGTGAGTTAACGTCTTTTAAGATGCACAATTATGTTCTATAAGGGATATATGAACTAGAGTAATTTCAAATATAATCATGTGAGGAGAATACACGTTTCATGTGTACACAGTTTGATACAGAATACATGAACACGCTATCCTTGAGGAGAAGTAAGATTGAATTGGTACAATTATCTTCAAACAGTAATAACATCTGCTGGTAGGTGCCTTGAAGAGATTACAATAAGAATCACTACGGCAAAGGTAGCCTTTTACAAGAAGGAAAGCATATTGACCAATAACCAGATGTCAAATTCAACGAGAAAAAAGAGTGTTGAAGTGTTCCATAGAACTTCCATAGATACTTTTGTATCGATGTGAAACGTAGAAAATGAGTGGACAAGCTTTTAAAAAAAATATCTAATGAGAGTAAAAATGTAGTTTCTGAGGAAAATACAAAGAATGCAATGTGCAGACAGAAAACAAAACAAATAGAGAGTCCTACAAGAAGCAAATGAAAACAGCTAATTGATTAGAGATATTAGACGTAGACAGTAAAATAATATTTGGACACTTTATACGAAGAAATAAATTACAGAACTTTGCGACAATTAGCAAGATTGAGGGGGAACTACAAGGGAAAAGACTTCCGGTCGCCAGCATGGCGTTTAGGCATTGAACCGTTAAAGCCTGTGGCGTTGTTTACGCTTGTAGCTACTGTTTGCAATCGCATTTTCCTCATGTTGGACTGGTAGTACATGGTTCCGTAGCCCTGCTACAGAGTGAGTGTGTGGGCGACACTGTGAGCTGTGAGATTCGCGTAGGATGCTTTTACATCTGTCCTGTACAGTGACCTGCATGTTCGGAATAATGGCTAATGTTGCTGAATTGACTGATTTGCCTTTTCGGTTCAATCAAATAATCATGTTCCATGCCGGAAAGCGTGGGCGGTCATGACTCGCCATTTCACTCGATCACCAGAGTCGTGGATCAGCTCAGTGTTCCTTTCTCGTCCATGCCATGTGGCCAAACTATCCAGGTAGTTACTTCTCGGTATTTCTCTTGGTCTGTTCCCTTCGATCTTGCCAGTTGTCACCAAGTTCTCCAATCCATTTCTTCTCATAACATGTCCAAAAAATGTTGACTGTCTACGTCTAATTTCTCTAATCAATTTACGATTTTCATTTGTCTCTTGTAGTACTTGGTCATTGGTTTTTCTATCTGTCCATGGTACTCTTTGCATTTTCCTCAGAAACCACATTTCTGCAGCCATCAGATGTTTTTCATCTTGACTGCACATTATCCAAGTTTCACATCCATACAAAATAACAGGCTCTATGTATCCCCTCAACACTCTTTTTCTCGTTTCAATTGACATCTTTTTATTGGTCAGAATGTTTTTCATCTTGCTAAAGGCTACTTTCCCCATGGCGATACTTGTTCTAATCTCTTCAAGGCATCGCCGATCAGATGTTATGAGTGTTCCGAGATAATTGTACCGATTCACTTGTTGAAGAATATTTCCATTTACTTGTATATTACATTGTGGTACTTCGTTCTTCCTAGTGACGACCATAACCTGTGTCTTTTTACAATTTAATTCTAACCCCAGTTGCTCACTGTGTACAACAACCGCATCTACTAATTGTTGCAGATCCCGCGCATTGTCTGCAATGAATACTGTATCATCTGCATATCTAATGTTATTGATGTTTCGTCCTCCAATGCTGATTCCATTTAAATTATCTACATTTCTGAAAATATTTTCACTGTACAGGGAAAATAAATCTGGAGACATTACACATCCCTGCCTAACACCTCTCTTAATAGGCTGATATTGTCCCACTTCATTATCAATCCTTATGGCAGCTTGTTGTTTCCAATATATGTTTTTTTTTATAAGTCTAATGTCTTTCCCATCAATTTGTAGATCTGCAAGCATATCCACCATGCTGACATGTCTAACGCTATCAAAAGCCTTTGTATAGTCAAAAAAGCAAAGATGTATATCCTTGTTTACTTCTATAGCACGTTCAATAACTGTTCGCAGCATATACACAGAATTTACTGTACCCTTTCCTTCCACAAACCCACATTGTTCTTCCCCTATTTCAGGTTATAATTTCTTCCTCACTCTTTGCATGATAATTCGTAGCAAAATCTTTGTGATGTTACTCATTATACTAGTTGTTCTATGTTGATCACATTCCAAGGCTCCTGATTTCTTTGGGATTTCAATAAATACATAGTTACATAATTCAGAAGGTATCATATAATGTGTTCAGCAGTCTGGTGACTTGATCTAATCCATATTCTTCTAAAGCTTTAATCATTTCTGTTGTGATGTTATCTGCACCGGGGGCCTTGCCAGCTTTCATATGCTTAAGAACATTTCGAACCTCCATCTTCAAAATTGGCTGTCCTTCATTATTACATCTAATATCATACTGTGCCTCTTTGTTATCCTCATAAAGGTTTGTCACATAATCTGTCCATACATGTATAATCTGATCTTTTTCTATTATGATTTTGCCATCTTTATTTTTTAGACAACCTGTTGATGTACATGTTCATTTACTAGTAAGTTCCTGAATTCTTTTGTGCACTAATTTGGTACATTGACTGTTGTGTTGTTTCTCAATTTCTAAGCACGTTTCCTCAAGCCATGCTACTTTTTCCTCCTTACATAATATTCTGACTTGTCTGTGAATTTCTTCATATTTGGCAGAATTATTTTTGTTGAGTCTTCTTGTTTGCATTAGGTATAGAATTTCTTCAGTCATCCATTTCTTACGACCCAACTTCTTTAATTTTGGAATAGTTCTTTCTGCAGCACAACTGATTGAATTCTTCAACATCTCCCATTGATCATCCACATCTTGAAATAGGATCTCTAGATCAGACAATATATCAAATTTGTTCTGTACTTCTATATTGCATTTGTTTTGTATTTTCTTTCTCAATGTACACATATCATATTTAGTGTTTCCAGTTCATTATTCATTATGTAAGAGGTAATCAAATATCTTGCTATTCTTTTCTTAAGAAGAAATATGGCTGTTGCACTAAAACCAGAACCAGGCAACCTAAACACTGTGTAAATACTCAAGAAGAGGTAATGCTACCAGACCCTTTCCTGTAGATGCCGTAATGTGTTGTGATGATATTATCAACCTCAAGTAACCCATACGCATTGCTGTGTTTTATTTGTATTTTTCTTAAAGAGTTCTCTGATATATGCACTGTGAGATGTGTCCAATGAGACGTGTACTATGGGATGTATACTATATGGGGATATATTCTGTAAGGTGAATCCTATTAGAGGATATATCCTATCAGAAGTATCATATGCGATGTATCCTTTGCAATGCATGCTATGAGATAATATATAATATGCGATGTATCCTATGAGATGTATACTATGAGATACATCGTATTAGAGAATATATCCGATTAGTCGTATCCTGTGAAATAATATATCCCATGAGATGTATCCTATGCTATGTATCCTATTAGATGTATCCTATGAGAGAAGATGTCTCAAGCACTCATATGCAGTTATTGTATTATATAAAGGAACATCAATCAAACATAAAACACACCCCAAGATTGAGAGCAGATTATTTCATGAAAATGTCTTAGCCAATACATACAAGTCTTTAACAATGTCCAGCAGTTGTATCTTATGCCATCAACGAAGCCACTTCTATAAGACAGGCGCCTGGCTGGGCTACATATTGTGCTCTAATGCTACCCCAGAGCTACCCTTTGTTATGTTCATGGATTGAGATAACTATGATGTCAACATTCCTACATCATTTTAAAAGTGTAATTATGTACCTTATAGTGGACACCCGTTCCTCGGCATTACAAGAAGACACAGAATAAACACGAATAAATCTCGGTGCGCATCAACACATCTGTGAATTGTTCTACAGAAAGATTAATGACAATCTAAGTACAAGACTCATATTTGCAGCAAGATATGTTCTGTTAATATTGCTAACAAGTTATGTGTTAAATGTCTTGCATCAAGTTGCCTTATGCATGTTCATTATAATATCCACTGATGTTATCGTATCAACAATCTTTGTGTTTGTCACTTATCAAATTAAAGTGGTAGGTCAGCATGGCCGAATGGATAAGAACGCGTGTTCTTAAACATCCAGTGTTCTAAAGAAAACAAGTAGTATCACACAATAAATATATATCCCAAGCCATTACCATTAATACTGGAGTACTACAGGGGTCTATACTTGGCCCTCTATTATTTGCCATTTATATAAATGATCTTCCCTTATATCTGTCATCGTCCTGCGATCTATTTCCAGACGACTGCACAGTATATACAAACGCTGTTGATCGTAATGTGCTAGAATTATCCTTGCAACATAAAATAAATAGTGTAGTTAACTGGAGTCATGCAAACCGCATGCAAATTAACATTTCTAAATCAAAATCTATGTTAATAGGAACCAGGCAAAGACTTCACATTCTAAACTCGCAGAGAACTCTACAGCTGCACATTGGTAGCACGCCTATAGAAAGTGTAACCGAGCACAGGGCACTGAGTCTTATCATAGATCAAAATCTATCCTTTAATTCCCATGTTCATGCTCTAGTTAAACAAATAGCCAAAAAAGTATACCAACTTGCTAAAATTAAAAACTTCCTCGACGAACACACAAGAAAGATATTCTATACTTCCCACATACAAACACATATTTATTATTGCTCCACAATCTGGTATGGATGCTCCAAATCAATAACAAAACGCCTTTATTCACTCCAGAAAAGGGCAGTGCGTCTAATCAATGGTGATAAGTCTACAGACAATTCTACCTACATGAACGTCTTCAGTTACTGCCACTCCACAAACGCCTACTTTTTAATAAGGCTAAACTAACTCACAAAATCCTATGTCAAAATGCCCCAAGCTACCTTTATTTAAATATAACGCAAGACATAGCGAACGACTAAATATACTTCACGTCCCTAAACCTAGGATAGACTTATATAAAACAAGCTTAGCATACTCTGCCACACAGTTGTGGAATAATCTTCCACAAGAAATCAAAGACACCGCTAATCATTATACATACAGTCGCAACCTGTTTGAACACTACCTCAGGACAGACTAAATGCCCCCTGAAAAAAAAAGCAACAAAGACAATAATAATGGTAAATTATCTCGAACGACAACTAACCAGAAAAAAAAACATTCCCATATGTGTGGCACGTTACACCCACCTTGGGTATTTATGATGCCCATGTTAAACATTGCCTCAACGAGTCATGTATTGTTGATTATTTTTCATGCGTTTTAATGCTTATTGTTCTTTTGTTGTCTCAGAATTGCTTCATAAGAGATGTTGAATGAAAGAATGTATGAGAGGAAATAGAGAAGAAGGGCAGAATGTCAGATAGGCCTGCGTGCCCAATTCTTAACCCTTTGAAAATAAAGATTTCGTTGGTTTGTAATGTGTTCATCCCCTACACCGAACAGTTGGACTAAAATGTTGAACTATCGTCCTTGACTTGGAGACGTAAATTACAACTACCCCTGAAGTCGGAGTGGGTTCTCCTGTTGGCGAGGGACACTGTTAAAATGGAAAGCTAATCCACACGCAATATTCAGTCACACACTACTAGTAGTGTGTGTGGACTACGATTGAGTTCAAAGCGAGCGAGCGCAATAAAAATATTACAATGTTGTTATTTTTTGTAAAACAGTGTATTAATAATTTAGATTTTGAGTAATCTAGGAAGAAAGTAGAATGGTCCATATTTCAAGTACAGTATTAAAGTAACTGAACACTTATGGTTGCTAGTAATTAAGGCTGCACTGGATATTTGCGTGCGTGAATCGCCTAGACCTTTTCTAAATGTGTGAGCCGTTAATCTAACCTTCACATATTTATGACTGGTTAACATTGGGAAAATTCACTATAAATAAAGATTGGACAACGTGGGGAAAATCGCAAGATTCATTATACATTGAGCTTACAAATCACGGGGAAAATTGGAAGGAGTTTTATGTATACATACATTTGCATCTTGCGGTCTTGACAGACGATAGTTTGGTACATTGTGCTTCAAAAAGGCGTAATAACTAAAACCCACGGTGGTAGCGAGTGTGACTGATTCCGAGACCGGTTAACACCAGGGATAGAGTTATAACTCTCCTAAGCATAAAGCCTAGGCTAAAATATACAGACCCTGTGTTGTTCATGCAGCGTGATCCCTCTCTCGGCCTTCCTAGTTCACTCCAGAGGAAAGGTAACACCAATACATTTGGAACATGTCAAGCTGCAGAAGCTGCCTGATCAGCAAAGCAGTGCTCTAACTGTCAGCCTGTCGGAGCTTCGATCCTAGACCAACAGCCAATCAAGGCTTAGGGGCTGATCTGCCCTGCCATGACATTCTGTCTTTAGGTTGCATTTCCTCGCACCAGGATAAGGCATGTACCCTCCCAATTGCGCTCTTCCATCCGAAGGCGTTGGCACAATGTGGGGTGTCGGGTTTGGTAAGCCCCGCCCAACATTCGGCGCTAACAGAAAGCAGGTAGTACCGTCTACTATCATACGGTAGCTCAGTCATATCTACTAAGATCTGAATAAATATATTTTTATATATGGGAACGCTTACCAAATTGATAAATTTAAATTGCTAGGTCCATTTTAGCGCAGAATATGTTACGGAGAATCTACATTTCAGTAAATGAACATGCACCATTATTATGCACAATTATGGAGTAGATGGCAGTCAGTAATTATCAGAAAGGTAGTACAAACATGTTATATAGGACTTACTGAACTATGTGAATGATGGAACGTAAATTAGTAAAGTAAAAAAGAACTTGGAAACAACGGAGATGTGGTTCCTGGAATAAATGTTGAGAATACCTTGGACTGCCAGTATAACTAACAATGATTGACTGGAAAAGGCTAATGAAAGTAGAACGGTATATACAACTATACAAAAGAGACAAAACATCGTCCTTTAGTTATATTATGGGAAGATTAGTATTAGAAAAGATGGTGAAACCAAGGAGAGAAATGGATGTCTACGCCTCTGGCACGGTACATGACGATTATTATTCTTAATGGTGGTCTGAATTCGCGTGCCAGTGGCTAATGTTGTTATTTCACTTTCCTGCACTTGGATATGTTCTATTCTATTGTAATTATTCATTACACACTTTTTGTTGTCTTTTTTTCTGATTTGTCTCGCTTATTTGTTATATGTAGGCTGTATTTTTTTTAATGTTGCATATCCCTTACAGGACGTAACAGTCAACACCAGCATATTTCAGCTCTTGATGTTCTTGGCAAGATTACACTCAGTATTTTGCAATTGCTTTCTGAGCGACCGGCTCACATACCCCGTAAGTAAATAACGCGACGCTATCCGCTTGCGAATCTCGCACAGCTGTGTTCCTCACGTGGATATATGGGATTACGGAGAAAGTCGTTAACCCTTTCGCCAGGGAAACCGACAGACTGTGTATGCATAAGCTAATTTGCAAACAGTGTTTTATCCTTAGGTCTTAGTGTTGGAACTCTTCGCTGGCTGCTGAGGGTGAAGACGGAGCGTTTATGGGAATGTCCCGAATTTTGTGATGTCGGTTCCTAAATCAATCAATCAATCAATCAATCAATGCTTAGGTCTTTAACTTAACTATGAATGAAAAAGCAGGAGAAAGTTGACACTACGCACAATAAATGCCCCTCATATTTGAACTGAGCGTGTGAAGTATACATTTGCAGCGTGTATTTTTAATGACTGTGGTTTTTTTTTTTTAATATTACAGTTCCAAGTTGTGTATTTACCTTTTATGTTGCATGAACTCTACAGAGGGTGAATATACAACTTGGAACGGCAATATTTTCAACCCCCTTCCCCCCCGTTATTAAAAATACACGATATGTTTTTCCATCGGATTCTCCCGCTATGATGCACGCCACAACATAGCATATTAACCAGGACTGCTGCTGTAAAGATTTATCATAAAAATAAGAGAAATAAGAGGCTAGGTTTGTGATACAATGGCTACTGCTACAGGGAGCTAACCTACAGAAATACACGGCGAAATGAAACCACGATTTTTGTTATTCTTGCCCTTTGTATTGATTGATAAAAGATTTGTAAAGACAGTTTTAGTACGGCCGCTCAATTGTTGCTTATCCATCAAGATCTGGATGATACTACGCAGAGTAAAAAGAAGGAAATGCAGCAGTGGTGAAGCAAACCATTGACCAGGATAGAAACGTTATAATTGCGGAGATAGCTTGTGCAGTCACTGCAAGTGAATCAACGGATAATAGAGTTGTATACATCAGAATAAACATAAGGACAGTGCTTAACCTCTGGGTCCCATATCTGTTCACGCGTGGACAGGGACAAATGAGAGTTAATTAATGTCGATAGTTGTTCAACAAATGTCAGTCAGAAAACATCTTGCCGACCAAGTTTGTGGCATATGACGCTTTCCCATTATGAACCCGCATCCAAAACTACCTGTTTGCAACGGTAAAACAGGTTCTCCAGGCAAGGCAGAAATAACGGCAGAGAAAAATTGCTTTCTCTGCCGTTATTTCTGCCTTGCCTACTAGGATATATACAGACAATTATTTGTTTATATCCGCCCTTATACCCTTTCTAAAGTATGTCATTGTCTTCTATGTATTTTCATTAACTCCTTCCGTAGTAGCTCTCGTTTTCCTAATGTTTGAATGCATTGTTGTCCTGTTTGTTAGTTTTCGGTTGTCATTTTTTTGGCTGGATGTTTTCTCCAAACTTCTATTATACGTGTTTCGTTCAAAATTCTTTAATCTTGCCGCTAGTAGTCCGCAGAACTGGTGCCTTTACTGTGGCATATCCTGGTACTTATTGAGATTGTGGTCTAAAAGTATTCATTAGTTACGTGATTTCTGGGGGGAGATAAATATCTAGATGGTGATAAGCCCTTGGTGACAGTCTGAGATCTTGAAACATGACCGCTCACACCTGTCGGCATGGCACATGACGATGATATATCTCTTGCAGGAAAAAATGTCGCTAAGCAAGATCTTGCTATGGGTATCAGTAGATGATCGTCATAATCTATATCTGCGCCTCTAAACACTGCTAAGTCAGGTGCGTATAATCAATAGATGGTACTACCTGCTTTCTGTTAGCCCCGAATGTTGTGCCGCGATGACCAAGCACGAAGTCCTACATTGTGCCAACTGCTTCGCCGCGAAGGAGGGCACATGGCAGGGTACAAGCCTTATCCTAGTACGAGGAAATGCAACCTAAAGACTAAATGTCATGGCAGTGCATACCAGTCCCTAATCCTTGATCGGCAACTGACCTAGGATCGAAGCTCCGACAGGCTGACAGTTTGAGCATTGTTTTACTGATCCAGCAGCTTCTGCAGCTTGTCTTATTCCAGTTGTATTGGCATTACCTTTCTTCTGGTGTAAACTAGGTAGGCCTAGAGAGGGATTGTGCTGCATGGGCAACACGTGGTCTCTAGAATGCAGCCCAAGCTTTGTGCCATCTAAAGGTATAACTGGTCTCCCTGTGATGTATTTATTATGTCTTGTTTAAAGCAAAATGTAACAATCTATCGCCTGTCAAGACGACACGGCGCCAGTAGTAGTATAGTAATTTTGATTGTCTCACATTGAATCCTGATGATGCTTATGATGCCTTATGTAATCTTGTGAGGAAAAAAAAGCTGTTTTGCCAGTGCGGAGCTAGGTCATGTAAGTCTGCCTTGTACCAGCTCATGTCCTAATTACCAAACTATAATCTAGTTGCAAGATCCGTGCACAATTCTTTAAATACCCGAAAGCTAATATATGAGTCTTTACATTTCAATTGTTGACTTACAGCTGAGAGCTAGATACTAACCTGTGGCGTGATTACCCTCTTGAATATTGGCATCTGCACTATCCTGAACTGGGTAGATGTGATATAAAACCGAGAGATAGGCCATTTTTCAACATTCTTTTAACCCAGCGTGCAATATTGGTTCTTTTCACTGCATATTTCACATACAATGTGCAGCATGTTTATGAATGTTACCCACACTTTCTTTCACCCAGGGAAATATGTCAATATCATCTCGTTGTAAAGTGTGTTGTTGACGTGTTAAATTTCCTACAAAGCAATAGCTGTGCTATCAGCCGAGCCCAGATGGAAAAAAAAGTAAATGGTAAGTCTTA
This sequence comes from Cepaea nemoralis, assembly GCA_014155875.1. Taxonomy (NCBI): domain Eukaryota; kingdom Metazoa; phylum Mollusca; class Gastropoda; order Stylommatophora; family Helicidae; genus Cepaea; species Cepaea nemoralis. The sequence continues at coordinate 986,571 of JACEFZ010025243.1, read as the reverse complement.
CTATAGGCAAATATCCGATCTAATATAGGCAAACACCCCTTATTCACACCATGAGGTTCTTCCATTTCTTCTTTGTCGTTCATCCGAGACATTTTGTATTGAACGCAATTGCGTTATGTCAGTTTACAGCAGAGCTGCGAAATGTGCACCCTTCGGCCAGCATATCCGACTTCTGCGGCTAACCCTCCCGGTGAACGTTCAAACACCAGAAAGTGAAAGTTTCGATCTCATAATGTATCGTTTCAATTAATAATTAAGCAAAATGCGGGTCATTTTTTAGTTGGGGGGGGGGGGGGGGGGGGGGGGGGGGGGGAACCAAATGCTATGTTTATTAGGCAAAGAATCTTGTTGGACGTCCTCTGTAGTGCAGGGATTATCATGCATGACTGCCGGCACGATGTTGACATGTTCGAATACCATTCGAGAAGCCAATCATTCTTTTTTTTTTTTTTTACAGACCTTGGCTCCTAGGTCGGCCCAGTTTAACTGAGAAGTAAAGGCAACTTGATACTGACCACATCTTTGAGTTTATCTAAAAACATGATTATCGATTATGAACATCGAATTATTCATAAAAATATGGACCATACCATATGCCCAAGCTGTCTTATGGCATGACAGTGAAACGTCAATTACTTTTATTTATTTATTTATTTATTATTGTTATTATCGGACGCAGAGGTGTTTCCAAGGCACCAGGGCCGGGTTATATACTGACCAAGACCTATTGACGCGTCTTCGTCGAGCGTCCTGGGCAACAGGTCCCTTCGGGGTCCTGGCTAAAGTCAGTAGGATTGCCGATTCCTCCGAAGTCGGAGAGTGTCTGCCTGTACGGCTAGGAACCACCAGTCTGCACATCAATAAGCTAGACATGGGACAACGGATACTCACGCAAACCTCAGGTCCTGTATGACATCACACTGATGTTGGACAACAGGATGTCTTCATCCGGCATACAGGACTTCGCGTTGGAGCTCAAGCCAACGAACACAAGCAAGCAAGCAAGCATTATTATTATTATTATTATGATTATTATTATTATTATTATTATTATTATTATTATTATTATTATTATTATTATTATTATTATTATTATTATATGCATAATTTTCATTTAGCGTTTTATTTACCCTGAAAGACATTGGGCTGCAAAAAACTTCCGAGCCGTTAACGATGCTATGCGTATATGCTACTGTGTGTATACAACCTCAACAAATAAAAATTGCATAATATGTCTCGCATTATGATTGCGTTTTTGAATACCTGGAAAACATGGCGGTTAGGTAGGCGGACCGGTAAGACACTGGAAAGCTGATTATCTCCGGGCACAGTTTGCTATTGCAATGTCATCACTTTAGGACTTACAGAATCCATTTTCGTTCCTCACCTACTGAACGGAGTACATAGCGAGACACCTTGGAATGCTTTTTATTGGTACTCACTAATGTTATGAAGTGTAGATTCAGAAAAAAGTGTCGGTACGGCTAACTGCCGAGACTGCGGCGACTGCCTAATGCAATAATACGTGTGCGGGCTGCTCGGGCCGTTGTCCTCTTCGACAATAAACTAACCACTATTTCACATGAAGCATGGCTGATTTTCTTCACGAGTGTACATTGGACAATAATAAGCATGTCATGTGGTCTTCGTTGACAGAGGAACGGAACAGTTAAGAGGGAACCAGCTGCTATGAAGCTGGAACCGTACGACTACTGTTAATATATAACTGGGTTCTCCTGATTAAGAGACAGGTTTTTCTACCACATATTTCTCATTTGGTATAAACTCATCACATTATCTTTAATTAATATTAGCAGCTCAACACAATATCAAATTGCCGATGGCAAGTATAAGACAAACAAGCAGGACAACAGGAATAAGAAAATCAGTGCTGAACAATATAAAACAACTTTTTCCATGTAAATGGATAAGTTAAGAACTAAAAGAAAATGAGCCAGATCAAGTGTTACAGTTTACATATTTGTACGGTTCAAAGATGTGAACAATGAGTAAACAATATGAAGCCACTATTGAATCTAGAGAAATAGGAAGAAAACAATAGCATGAGAAAAAAGTACAGAAAACATAAATATTTCATAAACTGAGATTGAAGAACAATTTACTGAACGATTAGTAACAGACCATTAAGGTACAGTAAAACTTCCATTAGCCGTCAGTCGTTTAACCGTCAGATTATGTAATCGGTCATCATCTTTAAAATACATGTGTGAGTATTCATCTGCCTGGGCTGACCTTACAGTGTCTAACCTAAAGAAAGGGTGTGGGAAACTCTTGCCTGAACCTATTGACGAAACACAAGGAACTGAGACTGTTAGTGTTGACTAAATTGTGCAACTGTGCAACAGTGTAGGACTCTCTCTCTATCTCTCTCTCTCTCTCTCTCTCTCTCTCTCTCTCTCTCTCTCTCTCTCTCTCTCTCTCTCTCTCTCTCTCTCTCTGGCATCATGATCCTCTTGTACCTTGCGGTGTCGAGGAAAGTATAAACATCTTGAGAGTGCCCGATTATGAGCTTCGAATATCGATATTCCCATGGACTTTGCTATTCCCTCCTTCCAACGTTTACGTGGTCGGCCTCTTCCTCTGTTTCCATCTGGTCTGTACATCAATGCTTGTTGTGGTATGCTGTTGACTTTAATGTGTTAGTGTATGACTAAACAGTGAAAACATTACGCCAGAAGAAGTAACAGATTGGTTGGAATGTGACAAAATGGTTGGCGGCTTTGAAATTTTGAATGATGATGAAATTGTGTCTAGTGTGAAGAACTACCGTTGAAGAAGAAGAAATTGATGAGGATTAAGGATCAATTCTTATTCAAAAACCTGCAACTATCCGCTCAGAAGCAGAAACTTCTTCTTCTTCTTCTTCTTCTTCTTCTTCTTCTTCTTCTTCTTCTTCTTCTTCTTCTTCTTCTTCTTCTTCTTCTTCTTCTTCTTCTTTTTCTTCTTCCTCTTCATCGTCTTCCTCTTCATCGTCTTCCTTTTCTTCTTCTTCTTCTTCTTCTTCTTCTTCTTCTTCTTCTTCTTCTTCTTCTTCTTCTTCTTCTTCTTCTTCTTCTTCTTCTTCTTCTTCTTCTTCTTATTCTTCTTCTTCTGCGTTCGTCCAGAATGTTGTTTTAGACGTAATTGCGTTGTGCCTGCGATATTTGAACCTTTCAACCGACACATCCGACTTCTTCAGGCATTTGTTGGCCGAATTACCTTCCCTGTGTTTCTTAAGACGTTTGACTCTCACTGTTGTGGTGTTATCCCCATCCCAGTTGGCCCATTTAGAACAGCAGAAGACATCCCGGTCAGCCCTCATGGTAAGGCAGGGGCAGACCATGGGACTTCCCCGCCATCCAAGGAGGATTCCATGATTGCAGAGGCGACACATAGCGATCTGATACTGGGCTCACCCAAGGAGTCGTCAATTTCTGCACATGGCTGCTTAGCCTCACTTCCCCATATTGGGCCTTCTGTTCATCACAGGCTGTTCCTCCTGAAATCAGTAAAATGTATTCTACAGATGACATCCACACAGTGAGCTTTCGATTCGAGAAGCTGAAGTGCAAGTGGAGAGAAATGCAACTTCTACTACTACTTCTACTTCTGCTTAAGATACGGAACATCGCCGCGATCGATCCTCAAAGACACAGCCCAGAAGGAGATGACAGATTATTTTAAAGTAACGTAGGTTTATAGTATTACAATACATCTCTGTACATTGCTACTCTGATATTAAGGATTATTTTGATTGTTTTATAAAATTAACTACAATATGTAATATTCACTTTTAAAGGGATGTATTTTCATTTTCGTCCCAAGCCTGCAGTGAAACCACGTGACAGTACATATGTATTAAGAGATTTATGGTATCCGTCTATTCGGTTATCCGTCACAGCCCTGATCTCGTCTGTTACAGTTAATGGAAGTTGTACTGTACTTCCACTACAGAAAGGGACGCAGCTCTTTGTTAAAGGAGTTTTAAACATAGTTAGTTGAATATCCTTTACAGGACATTGTAGTCATATTTTGCTAGTGTGATCTCTTGGCCCATAATCCCGTATACTTTAGTAACGTGACGTGACGTGCGCGAGAAATGGTAGCGGTTCTCTCCACATCGGTAACTTACGGTGTATGCGAGCTGGTCGCTCAGAAAGCTCTGGCAAACTACTGAGCATAATCTTGCCACGAAATCAACAATCGGCTGAAAGATGCTGATGTTGACAGCGATGCCCAGTAAAGGATATGCGAAAAAAAAGATCTCTTGGCAAGTTTACCTTCTGTAGTTTGCCATTGCTTTCTGAACGACCGGCGCCCATACCATGTCGTAAAAAAACACCCACGAAACGCGGTCTGCTGCCACGTCGCACGCAGCTGTGCTTCGAACGAGAGTATGTGGGATCACCACATACTTATATTAAAGGAGATATTAAAGGAGTAGTAGGGAAAATACCCGTGAGATCTCAGAGATGTGGTTTCACGAACTACAAAGAAAAACCAAGCCCCGTAGCAGGACGCGCCTTTTGATATGTGACATGTTAGTACCGTCCCAGTGTTGGAGGCTTGAGTGCACTGAATAATACGTAACCACTCGTCTTCTCCCGTAGCGAACTTAGTCAGGCCGCTAATGGCACGTGAGCGCAACGTCCTAAAAGTTAACGCGCCTATTGGAACATCACCAACGTTCACGCGATTTTACAAATGAATGCTGAAAATGTCTTTAACAGTGACATTTGTAATATAATTTTCTTGAAAGAGACTAAGACACAAAGACGACACACCACAAATGCCACAAAACGTCAGTGTTTTGGTTATATTATGAGGAGAGAAAATGCTGGAACATGTGGTGACAACTGGAAACATGTGTGGAAAGATAGCTCAAGAAATGCAGCAAGAGAAGATTCATGATAGTCTTATTGATGGCACGGAAAGGCGCCAGCTCACGAATTGATGCAACTGGATATTGCAATATATGTAGAAGTATAATCTCCCACACCACTCGGCATGACATGTGATGATGATGATCATGATGATGTTATTCTACTCCTTCTCTCGTTCGCTTGAAATACATCTATAACTGCAATGTTGTCTCTTGTATGGATCTAACAGTCTTTTTTAGTTCACTCAGCGGTCCATAGAGTTTAACTTCCACTGTTGTCTCTCTAGGCCAGAAGGTTTGCCTGGGTATGTCGAAGTTTGGGCAGTCTTGGAGTATGTGCTCTGCTGTCTGCGGCGCCAAACCACATATGCACATGGCTGTGTCACCAATCTTGAATTTTGTATACATGTGGTTGCGTAATCTGTTGTGCCCTGTTCTATTAAAGATGATGATACAAGTATGATGATAATGACAAAATGTTGTCTGCCCTTTGCAGGTTGATGTGATCAAACCCATGTTGATTTTGAAGGCAATTTTATGCTCAACATTCGCAACACCCTTTAAAAGAAATGCAGTAATGCATGAATCTTATCGTTGCAAGAAAGCGTAAAATATAATATAAAGTCACAGTGATCAAGTAACCAGTTAACAGAGATGACTATAGAGGGGTTGTGGCTCTGCTCTCAGCAAAACAGCTTCCGAAATATAGTTCTATATTTACTGCTCATGTGGTGATAGATAAAGATATTCATAGATGAGTTTATTTCTTCCATCAGATACGTAAATCCGAAAAGAATAAAAGATAAATTCACATATTTTCCATTGAATGACATAGCAGGTTCAAAAGCCATTCCAAGCATAACAATCGTAGTGGGAATAAAGCAAACAATGAACAGAGTGGAAATTGTTACCACCATCTTTGCCACTTTCAGGTTACGTCCAGAAATTCTTTCAGCTTGTGAATCAGTAATGATCGTTTTCCTCCATTCTGTTTTGTGACGTAGCTGTGTTGAAAGAATCACCGTAGAGACAGCAACAATGACAAAAGCCCCAAAAGGAACTACAAAATTGTTGATAAGAAAAGTAATCTTCTCAACATCGTCTTTGTCATATCGGGAAATAAGTCCAACAAGAGTTTTGTTTCGCAGGGGCGAAAACTTTATACCAAGTCTGTTTACAACAAACACAGGTGTGCAGCTGAATGTGAATATCACGAAAATGCACACTATTACCACCGTGATTTTCCTTGAAGAGATAATAGTCTTGACCTGAATGGTAAAATAAATAGTACAGTATTGTGTTATTTGTGCGTATTTATATAGTACATTTCCATGAATATTTAAACTTTGAAATAATCGTTAACAGGCTGATAGCGTAATGCCTTCGTTGTGTATAATATGCGTTACATTACCATGTATTACACACACATATTAGTCAGAAAGAGGACAGTAAACAACAAATACAAATATGCATTGATTGTAATATAAACGTTTGAGCATGTAGGTCGCCAGATGGTGATCTGGTTTACACAGATGATTTTAGTCTTGCATGGCAACATTCTTAGGCAAGACAGAATACACTTTCCTGGTGACATAATTTAAGTACATGGGATTTTATTTCGAAAGTGTCCCATGATGGATATGGTCGTGGGGGTATGGGGGTTTTCACAGCTCCTGCAGTCATATTTGCTTCACAGTGACTACAACTTTGCATAATGATGTACGCCACGAATTTCGGTCTTTGGCAGCAATCTCCCAGGTGTCGTGATGAATTCGGAAAGCTTTTAGTGAGATCTTCAGTGTCTTTATAGCGTTTCCTCTGACCGTCTTGGGAGTGTTTACCACAACGCAGCTCGCCATACAAAATAATATTCGTTTAGGGAGCCTGTGATCTGGCATTCGAATCGAGCGTCCGGCCCAGTGAAACTGATTCATCATTAGTAAAGTGTGGTTACTGGGCATGGGCGCTCTTTCTAAGACTTCAGTGTCTGGGATCCTGTCTTGTCATTTAATCTTGCATAGCTTCCAAAGGCAGACTGTGTGGAAGTGGTTTAATTTTCTAGCGTGTCGCTGGTAAACATCCCAGGTTTCACGAGCATATAGCAGTGTGAATAATACGACTGCTTTGTAGACCTTCAACTTTTTTTGCAGGCCTATTCCATTTTTGTTCCACGCATTCTTGCACAGTCTGCCAATAGCCGCGCTTGCCTTGGAGATTCTTGCATTCACTTCGTCATCATTTGTGGCAGGTTGGGACACAGTGCTGCCACGGTAGATGAATTTGTCCACAACACTTAGTCTATGACCACTCACTGTAATATTCGGTACAGTGTGATTAATACCTGGAGCTGGTTGGTACATAACTGCAGTCTTCTCCACGTTGATATTAAGCCCAACGTTGGCACAGGCGTATGAGAAAGCTGAAACATTGCGTTGCAAGTCTTCGTCATCAAAGAGGGGCTATCTGACGGTGTCGTTGTTAGTCTTGGTTTTAACTTTCAGCCTTCTGAGATTGAACGCTTTCCATCCATACCTTAGTTGATATATATTCCAATGTCGTTCTTTTCGAAGGTATTCGTCAGCATAGCTGAAAACATGAGGTTGAGCAGTGCTGGTGCCAGGACACAGCCTTGCTTCACTCCATTGGTGACAGGAAAGGGCTCAGACAGTACACCATTTTCCTGTACTCTTGCCAACATACCATCATGAAATAACCGCACTATTTGGACAAACTTTCGTGGACAGCCATATTTCGCCATAATCTTCCACCGCCTTTCTCTGCTGTCTGTATCAAAAGCCTTCGTAAGGTCAATTAAAGTTGGGATGATTTCGCAGTTCTGTTCCTGGCATTTCTCTTGCAACTGCCTTGCACCGAAAATCATGTCAACAGTTCCTCGTATCGAGAAATGGAATAAAGAGTGGAGTTGAAGGAACTAGGAAATGATGTTCCTGCAGCGAGGCGCAGTCGTCATTTGGAGGCGACAGGTTCGATCCCGGTCGGTAACTATAGCTTTCAAATTTTGTTGTCAGTGCGTCTTCTAGTCTCTATTTCCTTCTCCTTCTGTGAGCGCCAAACAATACTATGTGTTGTTATTTATGTAATTGTCTTAGTGGCCTCAACGGTTCTCCACACTGATTTTCGTAATACACTTACAAGCTTTTTAACGACATGTTGCGTTGATATTCTAAAAGTAAAAAGAATCTACTCATAGGAAAAACTAATACACAACAATTCACATACCTTTAAAGGAGCTACTACACTCAGGCACCTTTCCATCGTAATCATAGCTGTAATACAACTGCTCACTCGAGAGAATGATACATGCGTCATTCCTAAAACCAGGTAAGTAATGTCTTGAATGTCAAAGGGTAAATCTAACGCATTAAATGCGGGCGTTAGAAAGACACAAGCCCATGCCATTGTAATGAGGTTGCATAAATCAGAGTTTGATAGACCTGAGTTCCAAGATAAAAATTTAAAAAAGGAAATAATTATCTAGAAAGTTAATTAAATGATGCCTTTTAAACATCTATTACTTTCAGTAATCTAAGATGTCATTGATTTTACACCAATTATTTGGATATGAAAACATTTACGGGTACACTGTCTACTCTGCAAACAATCACATTTAATAGCACCCAGAACCGCATGATATATTGTCCCGAATATTCCGACTAAAATGAAAGAAAAAACGCCTTTTAGCTGTGGATATGTAAATTGTTAGGGTCATCGTAATGTGTAGGCCTGAGTGCACGGGGAAATATGTGGACCGTACCGTCGAGAGCTGACATTGTGTCTTTCTCCTTCTTCATGCCGTTATTAACTAACAGCCCACCTCGATTTGTCAACGACGTAGAGCCATTCTACTATAGAACCACTCTATGTTACTCACGGAAGTCAGGGGACTGGCACTTTGGCCAAAGTAGGTGACGGACCTCTCATGTCATCTTGTTCCTCTTGTACCTTGGGGTATTGAGGTGAAGTATGAACAGCTGAAGAGAGCCCGTTTATTGGCTTCATGTATTGAGATGCCCAAAGACTCTGCTATTCCCTCTCCCCATCGTTTACCTGGCCGGCCTCTTCTTCTGCTTCCATTTCGTCTGTACATCATTGCTTGTTGTAGAATAATGTTAGTTAGTATTCTAGTTACATGGCACAACCATTTAAAGTGCTGCTTTCTGATACATTCTAGCGCTGCTATATCCCCCACTTTAGTCCTGATTTCGTCATTTCTGATTTTCTCTCTTCTTGATACATTGTATATTCTTCTCAGGAATCGAATTTCTATTGTTGTGATTTATCTTTTCTCTTTTTCTGTCATTGTCCATGTTTAACATTGGTAGCATAGAGTTGGTAGGCAGATGTATTGTAGAATGCTTTCTTAGTAACTATTGACAAGACAGTGCTCGACCCCATACTGCACTGCACCGGTTGAAACCATCAAAGACCTCAACGTTCAGTGTGTACCACATTTCCAGTACTCGCCAGACCTAGCCCCAAGTGATTTCCACCTGTTTGGACAACTTAAAGAGTCATTGGCAGGAAATATCGTTCGAGCCGATGAAGAGGTGCATGACTGGTTCCCTAGAGGAATCCAAGAACTGTATCAATGAGGGAGGACTTGCTTTGAACGCAGTGGTGACTACATCGAAAAATGATACATATGTCATTACTTGTTTTTACATTCTACTTTCTGATGTGTACAGCTGATTGTTCTCTGAAACAAGTTAAAGAATTCAAATATCTTTGAAGTATGATCACAGAAGATTGGTCAGAGAAATCGAAATCAGATGTCAAATAGCATGTGCACTTACATATCAACTAACACCCATACTGAAACATCAAATTATACCAATGTCCACAAAATGACAGATAATAAACAGCATATTCACACTAACTCTTTGCTACCAATATTAAACTTGAACATTATCCAAATCACACTTTCGCAAAATCAACACCTGTGAGATGAGATGCTTGAGAAGAGCTGCCAACTTAAAAATCCGAGACCGAGTAAGAAACGTTGTTTTCAGACAGACAGTGGGATCAACACCTTGTGCCACATTTATTGAAAGACAGAAGATCAAGTGGTGTGATCATCTCGTTAGTATGCAACACAATCAACTACCATCACTGGCCCTATATCAACGATCATCTGCGACGAGACCAAGAGGACACCTAAGAAGAAAATGGATTGACAACACCAAAGGCATTATACAAATATACGGAATGGCACTATCCAATGCCGGGCGCTGGTGCGAAAAATATTCCTCCCCACGACGCTTGACTGCAAAAGTGAAAGATGATGTGATGATGACAACTGAACTGTATGAGGCATTCCGATGTACACATCTGATCACCTTGGGACAATCTAATGTAGACATGCATCCCTTTTAGACATTCTGATATGTACATCTGTTCCACATGAGGAATTATGATGTATTAAGTTGATCCGCATGAATCATTCTGATATACACACCTCATACATTTCAACATATTGATGTGCATATCTGATCCACTTTGAACATGCCCATTGATGCATGTGAACCTCATGATATATATATGTCAGTTTGTCAGGTCTTAGTCAGATATGACTGAGCTACCGTATGACAGTAGACGGTACTACCTGCTTTCTGTCAGCGCCGAATGTTGGGCGGCGCTTACCAAACCCGACACCCCACATTGTGCCAACGGCTTCGGGCGGAAGAGTGCAATTGGGAGGGTACTAGCCTTATCCTGGTGCGAGGAAATGCAACCCAAAGACAAAATAAGTCATGGCAGGGCAGACCAGGCCCTAAGCCTTGGTTGACAGCTGGTCTAGGATCGAAGCTCCGACAGGCGGACAGTTAGAGCATTGCTTTGCTGATCCGGCAGCTTCTGCAGCTTGTCTTGTTCCAGATGTATAGGTGTTAACTTTCCTCTGGAGTGTACTAGGCAGGCCGAGAGAGGGATCATGCTGCATGGGCAACACATGGTTTCTTTATTTTAGCCCAGGCTTTGTGCTATGGAGAGGCAATAACTCCATCCCTGGTCTTAACCGGTCTCGGAATCAAAGCGAGAGGCAACTGTTACGGGTTATAAGTCCTTGTCAGTTGGCGTAGACATGGGGCGCCACGCGTTGCCTCTGACGGTGGGAGACACCTACAGGTGTCACTGATCAGCTACCGCCCGCCTCAAGCTGGGCAGCCCCCGGCCAATTGGGTGCTGATCCGCCACAGCCTGCCTGCTTCAATGGGTGCTTGGGGCTAGGACAAAATCTGAATCGCAGGCTGTAAAACCAATGCACCAGGTACTAATAAAAAGAATAATAAAAACCTCAAGCTACGGCTTGCAACCTGGAACGTGAGAACCATGTGTCCAGGATTTTCCACTGACTTGACAAATATTGACGATGTGAGAAAAACGGCTGTGATTGATGCTGAACTCAATCGTCTTAACATTGATATTGCTGGCCTGCAGGAGACTCGCCTCGCTGAGGAAGGGTCACTCAGGGAAAACAATTACACCTTTTTTTGGAAGGGAAGAGGGCAGGCAGAAAAAAGGCAACACGGTGTGGGCTTTGCAGTGAAGAATTCGCTACTGGGAATGATTGATATCCCAGCTGGAGGTAATGAAAGATTATTATCACTGCGCTTGGCAACCTCTTGTGGATTTGCCACCATTCTCACTGCATATGCACCGACACTCACTTCCTCTGATGATGTGAAGGATACGTTCTATGAGCAGCTAGACTCGGCGATCAAGGCAGTTCCAAAATCCGACTACATTTATATGCTCGGTGATTTCAATGCTCGTGTGGGCAAGGACTCGAGTTCATGGCCAGTGTGCCTTGGAAAATACAACATCGGTCGCATGAATGATAATGGGCAAAGGCTGCTGGAGCATTGCACTAGAAATGACCTATGTATTACAAACTCCTTTTTTAAAACAAAAGAGATGCATAAGGTCACATGGAAACATCCAAGATCCGGCCATTGGCATCAGCTGGACTTCATTATCACACGGAGACAACATCTGAACCATACATCATTAACTCGAAGTTACCACAGTGCTGACTGTGATACAGATCATTCTTTGGTTGTTGCAAGGGTTAGACTGAGACCAAAGAGAATCTACACAGCTAAACACAAGTCTAGCCCCAGGATTAATATTATTAACACTCACGATCCTGGAAAGTGCTTTGAATTTCAACAGCAACTTGAGGACGCTTTCAATGATACATCAGAAAATTATATAGTAAATGATAAATGGAGTAAACTTAAGGAAACTATTTATAAAACAGCGGTAGGGGTTTACGGCACTGTGGATCATAAGAGGCAGGACTGGTTTGCGGCAAACAGCCAGATACTGCAGCCCTTGATTGATAAAAAGAAGATAGCTCTCTTAAGAAATAAGGAAAGACCAACGCGTAACACTCTGAGTGAGCTGAAGCAAGCGAGGATGGATGTACAAAAGGCTGCCAGGCAGTGTGCGAATGACTATTGGATCAAGTTATGTGAGTCCATTCAAATCGCAAGTGATAAAGGAAACATCAGAAGCATGTATGAAGGGATAAAGAAAGCCTGTGGTCCAATGATCAAAAGAAGTGCACCGCTGAAAACCTTGACTGGAGAAATCATCACTGATAAGAAACAGCAGATGGATAGATGGGTCGAGCACTATTTAGAGCTTTACTCAAGTGAGACCAAGCTGGCGGATGATGCCCTCAATGCCATAGAGGCCCTGCCAACTCTTGACCACCTGGACACACTTCCCACTATAACAGAAGTTAAGTGTGCTATAAATGAGCTTGCATCTGGCAAGGCTCCAGGTAAGGATGGGATTCCAATAGAGGTGATCAGGAGTGGGCAAGACACCCTCGCTCTACAGATCCACCAGCTAATAGAGCTATGCTGGCGAGAAGGACAAGTCCCACAGGATTTCAAAGATTCAAACATCATAACGCTGTACAAGAACAAGGGAGATCGGAGCGACTGCAACAACTATAGGGGTATCTCACTTCTGTGTATTGTTGGGAAAGTATTTGCCAGAATTGTCCTGCGCAGACTTCAAGTCCTGGGAGATCAAGTCTACCCCGAATCACAGTGCGGCTTCCGTCAGAACCGGTCTACCATTGATATGATATTCTCATTGCGACAGATGCAAGAAAAATGCCGGGAACAAAATCAGCCACTGTTTATTGCCTTCATCGACCTCACAAAGGCATTCGATTTGGTCAGTCGTGAGGGTCTGTTCAAAGCACTAAAGAAGATTGGCTGTCCACCAACTCTTCTGTCCATTGTGGAATCGTTCCACACAGGCATGAAGGGTATAATCAAGTTTGATGGCTCAACTTCAGAAGAGTTTGAAATCAAGAGTGGAGTTAAGCAAGGTTGTGTACTAGTCCCCACCCTCTTTGGGATATACTTTTCACTTCTACTGAAATATGCCTTTCGTGATCAGGATGACGGTATATACATTCACTCACGCTCAGATGGTGGCCTCTATAATGCTCAGAGATTGAAGGCCAAGACCAAAATTAGCAGGGTACTAATCAGAGAGTTGCTTTTTGCGGATGATGCTGCGATTACGACCCACTCTGAGGAAGAATTACAACATCTACTATCTGCATTCTCCAATGCTTGTTCTGAATTTGGTTTAACAATTAACAAAAAGAAGACACAGATTATGTCACAAGGTGCACATGGTGTACCATCAATCTTTATTGACGACGCCGAACTGGAGATAGTAGACCATTTTACATATCTTGGATCAGAGGTAAATAGCAAATTATCCCTCGATCAGGAAATCAACATCAGGATTGGCAAGGCAGCAACAACAATGAACATGTTAGCAAAAAGAGTCTGGGAGAACAGGAAGCTTACTGCCAAAACAAAAGTCCTCGTCTACCAAGCCTGTGTCCTTAGTACTCTTCTTTATGGCAGTGAAACCTGGACAACTTACTCAGGCCAAGAGAAACGTTTAAACGGCTTTCATATGCGGTGTCTGCGAAGAATACTTGGTATTAAGTGGCAAGACAAAATCACAAATACTGAAGTATTGGAAAGATCAGGTTGTGTGACGGTGTATTCCATGCTCAGTCTTCGTAGACTTAGATGGATAGGACACGTTAGGAGGATGGATGATGGTAGAATACCAAAGGGCATCTTTTTTGGTGAATTACAGACGGGTAGGAGATCTCAGGGTCGGCCTCTACTACGATACAAAGATGTGTGTAAGCGGGACATGATTGATACAGGCATTGATAATGCACAATGGGAGCACGTCGCCGCTGAACGTGTTGCATGGAGGGCAAACATCAGAAATGGAATAAAGACAAAGGAGAAAATGTATTGCAGATAAAGTCACACACAGAGCGTGTGAGACGTAAGATGGTGCATTATTGTGGAAATGACCACGTATTCACATGCACCCACTGTGAACGAGCATTTACAGCGCGAATTGGCCTTATCAGTCACATTCGCTACTGCCATGGGTGAAAGTTATCATGCCTTTTTGAAGCACAAACTATCGCCTGTCATGACGGCAAGGTGCCAATGAATATATATATATATATATATATATATATATATATATATATATATATATATATATATATATACACACACACACACACGAGGGTAAGTTAATAAGTAAGTCATAAGTGGCTGTAGAAAAATAACTAAATATGATAACGACTTGAAACCAGCTTAATTTTATACATACACTGACCCTTTATTTCTCAACATAATTTCCACCAACATTGATGCACTTATCCCATCGTTTTATCAGTCCTCCCAAACCGGCTACATATAATTGCGTGCTGTGTTTTTATTTCGGCCATCCCACAGATCTGTGTGACTTACTTATCGACACGCCCTCGTAACTTTTTCTACCCAGCTATGCAACCCTTTACGGAACAAACCTTTATCAGCATAAACGCTGACAATCCACCTTGGCCGGAGACATTTTGCGAAAGACATCAAAGTTGAATGTGAAGTGAAAACGTGGTTTAGAAACCAGAGCACACAGTTCTATGCAGTTGGTTTGTGAGGACTGATAAAACCATGGGATACGTGCATCAATGTTGGTGGAAATTACATTTCTGCAGACATTTGTGACTTACTTTTTAACTTACCCTCGTATCTTATTTTATATATAAAAAAGGATGTGTGTATGTCCTTTATGCGTTCGCGAACGGTCCATCCGATTGAGATGAAATTTTCTACACGTCTTCCTCTCATTATTGCGCTGCCAAATATTATTTAATTTTTCATTTTTCATTATAATTTCTATATAGCTAGGGGACTTAACTCTAGAAAAGTTATTTCAAGGGGCATAACTTTTAATAACTTTTCTGTATACCTTATAGTCATATTGTTGCATCGTTTTCAAAGATTTATAAAAAAAAGGTCGTTTAAAAGTCGACAGGGTCGACTTCATTGCACCGGGTTTTATCCCATATGGCTCGGTCCCTTTCCTCAGAACGGAAAGCGTCGCACAAAGCACAAACTCCGTAGCTTTTAGCGACGACCCACAGGAGTCTCCGAAACATTTAACTCGTAAACCGAAGGGTGCGGCCCGGAGCGAACCCACAACCTTCGGAACACGAGTCAAACGGCTTGACCACTTCGCCACAGAGATTCCCTTAAAGATTTATCAACTCTTTGTCTATAGTTATGTACAGGCATATGAGTTATAATAAATAATGATACAATCTTTAAGGCATTTTCAAAGTTTTCATAAAAATAATGCATAATGCATAACATTGTAACTCATCTTTTTATGCTTAAGAAGTTATCTACAGTCATGTAGGTGATTAAAAACAGTTTTCATTAAAAATAATGGATGGTGTGTGTAAGTTACTTGTAGTTGTATGAATTTAATGAGACGCTCCCCGCCAGGAGCTGGGCGAAGCCACGCCAGGTCAGATAGATAGACAGACCCACCTTTTCACTGCAGTTATCTACAGGCATATGCGTTATAATCCTCCTCCTCCTCCTCTCCCCTCCTCCTAAACTCTTCATCTTCACCTCCCTTCCTCCCTCTCAGTCCTCCATCCTCCTCCACCCTCTTTCTCCTCCTCCTCCCTCCTCCTCCCTCTTATTCCTCCTTCCTCCTCCTCATTTCTCCTCCTCCTCCCTCCTCCTCTCTTCCTCCTCCTACCTCCTCGCCCTCCTCCCTCCTCCTAATCACTCCTCTTCTTTCCTCCTCCCTTCTCCTCCTCTCTCCTCCTACTCGCTCATCCTCCTACCTCCTCCTCCCTCCTCCTCCTCCTACGTCCTCCCCCTCATCCCTCCTCCTCCTTCTCCTCCCTCTTCCTAACTCCTCCTCCTCCTCCACCTCCTCCTCCTCCCTCTCCTCCTCCCTCCTCCTTATCCCTCCTCCTCCCGTCTCCTCCTCCCTCCTCATCCTCTCTCCTCCTCCCAACTCCTCCCTCTACCTCCTCCCTCCTCCTCCCTCCTCCTCTTCCATCCACATCCCTCCTCCTTCTTCCTCCTCCTCCCTCCTCATCCTCCCTCCTCCTCCTCCCCCTCCTTCTCCTCCCTCTCCCTCCTCCTTCTCCCTCCTCCTTCTCCCTCTTCCTCCACCCCCTTCTCCCTCCGCCTCCTCCCTCCTCCTCCTCCCTCCTCCTCCTCCACCTCCTCCTCCTCCCTCTCCTCCTCCCTCCTCCTTATCCCTCCTCCTCCCGTCTCCTCCTCCCTCCTCATCC